>CAKAOI010049634.1:99685-184643 GCA_916701655.1 Sebastiscus albofasciatus
CCCCCCCCCCCCCCCCCCCCTCTTAACCGCTCACTTCTGGATCACACTCATCTTCAAAATCTGTCTACAGAAATATAAACACCTGGCAAAGTAAAATCACATCTATGGTAGTTCCTGCTACAGTAGGCGCCTCCAGGGATGTATTTTTTGCAATGGTGACACACGCATAGACTTACAAGGTGAAAACAATATCAGCGTCGCTGTCGAGGCTGGTAATTACTTTTATAGTGAAGGACGGTAATGGAGAGTATTTCTTCCAGATAAGTGAATTAAACTATTCGACTAAGCTCACCTCTGTCATTGTGTGAGCTGTGTTTTTTTTTTTTTTTATGGGGAGCCACTTTAAGCACTGAATCTTTGATATTTTGCCTGGAACTCTTTTAGCTTTTAGGTCATGTTTTTTTTTCTCCAGGTCTGTTTTTGCTTTCTTTGTGTGTGTCAGCGACCTCCCCTGCTCCTTTTTATTATCTTGGATGCAAAAGTGTCCTTTTACAAAGGGCAAATAATTTTTTCTTTCCTCACATATTTCCTGTATTTATAATCTAGCTGGAAAAGGAATGCCCTAAGTGATATGTTAGAGAGACATAACAGAAGACACGTCTGAAAAGCAGGAAAAAGACGCTCCCTCTGAGCTGTATAATGGAAAACTCAAACTGCCTCTATCTGGAGGGAAATGATCAGACTGCCTACAGTTTCCAAAAATCACATTTATGACCCAGATGACCTGTTGCTCGGATCAGAAAATATTAGTCTCCAGTGAGTCTGACCTGTCAGCACAAACATGCTAACATTAAAATGCAACTGTTCCAAAGCCCTTTGATCAAACACAACATGGCAGCTAAACCACTACACTATAAAATAATAGTGTCCCGCCCTTGTCACATTTACTCTGGTATACATTTTGTCAGAGGTGCTGATCCTTTTTTTTAAAGCAAAACAAAGTCCCCGGCTATGTGGCATTATCAGCACACGGTCCAAAAATGACTGGATTACCTGAAATTTGGGATGACAATCGATTAAAATAGTTAATCGGGATTAATCGCAAAATGTACCTTTTTAAGGGAGAATTGTCAAGTATTTAATACAGTTGTCAGTGTGCTGACTTGACTATGACTTGCCCCAAAACTGCATGTGATCATCATAAAGTGGGCATGTCTGTAAAGGGGAGACTCGTGGGTACCCATAGAACTCATTTTCATTCACATATCTGGAGGTCAAAGGTTAAGGGACCCCTTTGAAAATGCCCATGACAGTTTTTCCCCGCCAAAATTTTGCGTAAGTTTGGAGCGATGTTTAGCTCCCTTTGCTAAGTATGACATGGTTGGTACCACTGAATTCCTTAGGTTTTATAGTTTCATATGACGCTAATATAATAATATATAGCTTTAAATCTGAGCCCGCTACAACCTTAAAATTGCAAGTTTTGTTTATGCTTTAAAGAATTTGGCGTTAAAACAAATTTGCGTTATCGCGTTAACTTTGACAGCCCTACCAAAAATACATCCAAAGGAGGAACTGAAAACCCAGTCACACATATATTACAGAGTATTTAAACTCTGCTCTGAGCTTTTATATTTTCAGACATATGCATTTGACTGCTACCAGTGATAATAGTAATAATAAGTAATAATTTAAGCACTTCATTGCTTAAATATGCTAAAGAAAAAAAGCCTTTTAACTCATAGCCTGATGTCTTCTTAAATCTATTTGTTGTCAGGGATTGTTTATGCATCTAATTATGTCAGTGTAAGACAGTGTATATACAAAGTTTAGAAATCAAATACACATTTGATAGACTGTGCTGAATATCTTGTTTTGTCATCTTTTCCCTCTGTAAAATTTTGACACGGATTCTATAAAGGGAACTGCCCAAGGGGAGGAGGAGGAGAAGACAATCACGCGTTTTCTGTGTCATGCACATTTGTGGCTTGTGCAGAAATATTACTGACATATTTTTGCTGACAAAATTAGACACCCACTTCTAATAGAGATGCTGTTTGTAGTTTAAAATACATCATGGGAACGTGAGTGCAGATTTTAGTTGGATTTAGTCCTTATTTGTATTGGAGGTAATAGTGCAATGAACCTGCCTGCCAGAGTAGAAATCCCACTGTGCCTTAACTGTTTTCTCAGAGGGACGGTAATGTCATGCTCTTCCTCCTACGGATGACAATTGAAATGGCAGTTGGAGATGTGGCTCTAAAAATGCTTCACCGGGTTTTTAAAAAGAGAATTTTCTCAGGGTGACTGGGTCCTGGAGCACCAGCACGGACCACCAAACCACACAAGCTCAGGTCAGCCACCACTGAGCCATCAACAAAAGACATATGGGGTTAGTCTAATAGCTTTGGCTTCCTGCCTGACCAACCTACTACTACCATCCTTTACAGTCACATACAGTACAGTCAGTGGCATGATGTTTACGTCTCTTCGTCATCAAATTAGCAAAAAGAAACAAGAAAAATTCTAAATCCTCCAAAAGAAAACAAAAAAAAAAGGTTTATCACCACACTCGGTAATTTTAAGTGGCTTGAAAAATACATGTTTTGCTTGTCATTCAGTTTCTCTTGAGGATGGAACAGCTGTGCAGCTGGGTCAGAGGGGAAGTTCACTTCACTGCTTTTGGATGAAAATGTCTCTTCCTTGCTTAAAGCCCCATGGCTTTTGCAACTGTCTTACTTATAACAAAAACAATAAACAAAATGCATGAGAAATCATTTTCATCGTTGATTGAGTATATCTGAAGTGTCGATGTTAAAAACAAACTAGAATTACTGCGTTACGGTTGTATGCCTCCGCCAACCGGTCAAGTTGAGGTTTACATCCATTGTCTGCCTCATAATTAGCACATGATTTATTGAGTTATGGCCAAAAACATGTTTTGTGAGGTCACAATGACTTTGACCTATGACTATCAAAATCGAATCAGTTCCTCCTTGAGTTCAAGTGGGCATTTGTGCCAAATTTGAAGAAATTGACATTCCTGCGTTCAAGAGAATGGACTAGACATACGGACAGACGTACGGACAGACGGATGGATGGACAACCTGAGAGCATAATGCCTCTGGCTACATCTGTTGCTGGCGCGGAGGCATAATGAGGAGAGAGAGCTATTGACAGAAGATGGGCAAAAACAGCTCAATGCGCCATGTATTTTTTAATGAGGTTGTACACACAATTGGAGGAAGTCGAGATGTAGGCTTAATAGTTGTTTTTGTATCCGTCCATCCATTATCTGTAACCGCTTTGGTCGCCAGACTATCACAGGACTGACACATAGAGAACGACAACAATTGACGATCACATTCACCCTACAGGCAATTTAGAGTCAACAATTAACCTATAACCTGCATGTCTCTGAACTGTGGGAGGAAAGCATGGACCCCGGGGAGAACATGCAAACTCCGCACAGAAGAGCCCCGAGCCGGGTCTGAACCTACAACCCTTTTATTAATTTATTTTTATGTTCATGAAAAACAAAGAGAAATCTATTGACAAAAATCTGACAAGCTACCTTAGACACTTGTGAGATGGATCCTAACTTCAGCTCTTCAGTTTCCCATCTGCTTCATGGAACGTCATGCTGATTTGGCCATAAGCAGTTCCTGATATAAGCATTAATACACAGTTTTTAAAAAGCCAAGGGGAACTATTAGCTTTCAAAGTAGGTATAACCCTCATTTGAAAAATTTCCAGCTCTAGCTCTGAAATTGTTGTCACTCAAGTTATGAATAAACTGATGAAGCAGAACAAGAAAAACTCCCAGAGCAGCCACGAAGAGAAGCCAGCTGACAGCATGTAGAAACAGCTCAATCACACACACCTTCTTAGCATAGTGTTATCATTCTCTTACTGTCTCGAGTGTCCTGAAAGGCAGCGTTTATGACAATAAGACACCTGCAAAGGCATAGCTTCATGTAGTCAATCTCCATATTTTCAACTAAAAACAGCTTTGAGATAACTCAAAATCTTTCGAAGGATGTAATCGCAGCCCAAGGGAAATAACATTTTAACTCCCCAGATATGGGTTTATTATCCAGTGCTCCAACAATCTTTGCAAATGGATTCAAAAACTAAAGAAATCATCCAAGCATAGAATATGTTAATAATTGACGGCTCCATTACAACCCAGGGATTACATGCATCAGGGGTAAAGTAAAAAATTAGTCTCAAACGCACTCTGCATGACCGTACCTCTTGATTGTTGTTGTACTGAAGCGATGTTCTCATGTAGGATAATTAGTTGTGATGATCCATTAGTTGCCTACATCATTAGAATACAAATTAATGATATGCATGTGCATTTCCAATGTGACTGGTAAATGTACAATCGTGGGACGCATAAAAATGCAAAGGGGAAAGTTAAAGCATTTTTTATTTATGTCTATACCACTTAAACTGAAATATCTCCCAACTATTAGATGGATTCTATGACATTTTTTACAGATTCATGGTCCCCAGAAGATACAACCTCCTGACGCTGGTGATCCAAACTTTTTATCTGGCGCCATCATCAGGTTAATGTATAATCTAATACTTTAATGTTTTTGTGTTGTAATGAAACATATCCTAATACAAAGGTTCCTACGATATCTTACGAAAAGTTATTTCTCGTTTTTTGTGCGTTTTCCTATGAATGTCCAGGAACATGTTACTCGTGTCAATTTCTGTTCATTATGTGCATACAGTCTTTACAAAATAAACTTTGGTCTTCATAGAAAACGACTTAGTTTTAGGAAAAGATCGTGGTTTGGATTAAAATAACTCCAGAAGGGCTGTAACTTTAGTATGGAAGTTATGTGACAAATCAACGACAATTCATCGATTGAAACTCTGGTGTTTTTAGACCCTAAGCAGCGTTTGTCGCTCTTTATACTTCCTGGTTCACAATTATGTGGATTACATACAAATTGATTTTGTGGGACATATATGAATTACAGTGATTTACTTTTCGTAGGTATAGCTACGAACTGCCTGTGTAGTGTTAGCAAGCTAACAAGCTAAAGATGGTGAACAGGGTAAACATGTATAATAGACCTGGATACAGCGTTGCCGCTCAGTCTTACTTCCAATTTATATCAGTGAAAAATCCCTCTGCGGCCCAGAAAGCATTTCCTCCATAGACCACCATTATAAAAGAGACATGTAAAACTATTAATAGGACACCGTGAACTTAAAACAAGGTTCATTGTGGCTCCTTCTGTTATAAAATTCTGATCTATGGAGGTTTTATATTTGTAAAATATTCGTCGAGCTGAGAAAAGATAAAAAAAAAAAAAAAAATCTAAATTAAAGATCTGTGACGTCATATGTCATCACAATGTAAAGTATGGGCCAAGCAGGAAATTGATGTCTCTTTAAATGTAAATTGTGAAGATGGACCTGAATATGTATTACCCCTATGAGGGGAGGGAGAGAAGAATCATGATCGGCTCTCTCATTACACTGAGATGGTTCATTGAATTTCATAAATGAACTAATAGGAAGGAGCGTGATGTACACACAACCTCCCCTGAGGTTGTATAACCATTAGAGACGTATCAGTGGTAAAACATCAACGAACCTGAAATGAATTGTTCTTTTAGAGTTTGCTCAGTATTACTCAGATGTCTAACAGGGTGATTATTTTGTAGAAGAAGAGAAATGAAAGTGAAAAGAAGGCAGCTTTTCTCAGTTGAATTCAAAGGAAGGGGGCAGGTTTTGCTTGGGGTTCAGAGTCAGTCGGCTGGAACTGCTGGACACGCAGAGAGAGTCGGAGAGAGAGGGGGCGTACAGAGCGTACAACTGTTATTATTCCACTCAGCAAGGATTGCTTGTTTTTCAAATATGCTGATTTGAAGGCTGTGGAGGTCATTGTTAAAAATTAAGTTCATGACCCCAGTTGGAGAACAGGTCAGAGGCATGATGCACGGTTCAAGGTGAGGATTGTTATTCATATTAAGAATGACTTATGGCTGTTTATTGCTGGGTTAACAAAAATAACCAAGTTTAAAACAAAAATCTACTCTGTTGATTTGTCCTTAGTTCCATTAAGCAAATATTTTGCATTTAAATTTCAAAATGGTTGATGCTGTAAGTCATTACAATGCCAATATTAATGCCCAACAATAGCCAAGCTAGTAACATGTCCATCACAATTTTCCAAAGCTCAAGCTGGCATACTGCAAATCTTCACCTGTGAGAAGCTGGAACCAAAGAAGTTTGGGATTTCTTCTCCCTTTTTTATTACTTTAATTTTTATTGCATTTTCAGCTCTGGACAGAATATTATTTATCTTATTCTGGGTTTTTTAACAATCCAAATAAACCTTGAAGTCATTGTATCCCAGGAGATGAATTTGTTTTATGGTATCATTATTGGTAAAAACTTAAATAGATACAATTTTAGATTGTACTAAATTTCATGGCATTGGCAATCCAACCAATAGTTGTTGAGACATTTCACTCAGAACTACAAATGAGAGCTTCATGGTGGAAAAGTCAGGGGATTACCAAAGTCAGTAGGATACAGTACATCTTCTGGAGACCATGAATGTGTGTACAAAATGTTATGCCAATCCATCAAATAGATTTTTTATGGTAGCGATACAGGTAAAACCATAGGATCACCAAACTCTATGCAACATGAATATCTGTACAAAATGTCAATAGCAATCCATTCAATAGTCTGGGCCAAAGTGGTAGACCAACAGACCTGTTTTTAGACAGAATGTCTAAAAATGACTAAAACAATTAATTGATTATCAAAATTGTTGGTGATTCATTAAAATTAATGAATTAAGGCCCTTAAACAACATATTGGATGATTTCAACATCCAGTTTGATCATTTGGAAGATGACAAATAAAGCTTTGGCTAAATGTATGACTAGTTGCCTCATTGCACATATCTTAGCATCACAAGATGAACAACAAATGGAAGGGGGTGTCAGTCTATCTCGTCTTGTTTATCGGGGAATAGCACTGAATCGCTCCTAAAAAGCATTGCGCCTTGAGTGATGGCCATGAAGCAGACAGGCCAACAGAGCCGGAGGAAGAGCTGCTGGGTAACTTCTACTCACAGCTGTGTCTCTCAAGGTTTGCTGTTTCTCTTCATGCCCCCATGACACATTAAGAATAACTATTATTGTAGGCCATGGATTTAAACGCTTGCCTGTGTGTTTCGTGTCAAACCTCATAGCTGTACTGAAGTCAGCTGGTGAGAGAAAATGAGCAAAAGGATGTGAGCTGCAAGTCTTGTGTGGCCCTGAGGGGAACTAACAAGCCAAACATGGAGGATAGCGTGTCTGGATAATGAGACCATATTATACCACATTACACAGTGAAAACGCAAGCGATGCTGTCACATTTTATAAGCACTTTATCCCAGTCATTTATAGCAGGTCGTTGTGATAACAAACAACGATTCCAGGTCTGACCATTATCATTAAAATCAAGCAATTCATTTGTATCTATCCTGTGGAGTTTTATATAATCGTACCATAATGCACAGCTCCCAAGTCTGATTTTTTTTTTATTGTCAAAAATGTGTAATTCCTGCCCGTTGTCATTCCCACGGCGTCAATTACTGACGCTTTGTCATGACCCTTGGCGTTTGATACTGCCACACAAGGCATCCCTTTAGCATCTGTAAGAGACGCACCGGGCGTTCCATTAACTACAACGTTAACCGATCTGAGTCAATATTAAATGCTCAGAGAAAGTGGTCGGGAAGTGTGGTGACATAGTTTAAAAACATGCACAAGGTGGGTGGGAGGTGAGGTGGACGGGTCCAAAAAACACAAGGCTTTCATTCAAGAAACCGTTGTTTGCGTCCTGTGTGAAATCGACAACGTGTTTTTTGTCTTTGTGCTCACAGCATTATGTTTCACTTTCACTTTACAAACCAGTGTTAATTTCGTTAACAAAAACTGTGACAAAATATGTTAGTCATGGAAAAAAAGGTCGTTGACAAAGACGAGAGGATGACGAGACGGCACCAACGTCATTAAACCCTAAAGGTGGCGATATCAAACATGCAGTATCATTGACGAAAAAAGACGAGACTAAAATATAGTTTAAAAACATAAAAACTTTACCGAAATCCCTCTTTATTTTTGTCATCTTCCACCTTCTCTTCCCCTGTCTCTGTCACTCTCTCTCTGTCTCAAACACAAGCACACAATGTACTGCAGCAGCGGCGGCGCTCAGTCTGTCTCTGTCCGTCTTGTCTCACACCTCAGTCCTGACAATTGTGCTACTATATTGCATAAAAGTTGGTGATTTGCAGGTCGGGTCGGGTTTGGGTGGTTGAGTAACGCATATTTGTACATGTTGGGTGGGCGGACTGGCTCTCATAATGGCGCATCATTAATGTGCAGTCAGGACGACTCAAACTAACTGCAAAGCTGTATTCTTAAGCACTCAACATGTGTTTTTCATCAGATAATAAGATCAAATTTTATGTGAAATAAATTTGACTAAATGTTCAGTATAATCTGATGACTAAACAGGACTAACATTAAATTTAAAAAAAGATGACAAAATTAATTTTTGACTAAAATCAAATGACTTTTTGGTGCCTAAAACTGGACTAAAATGTTTTGAGTTGTCGTCGGCTAAAACTATGAAGGATAAAAATTACAAAAATGTCATGTCCCATGTTCACAACGTTAAGTTTAATTTTTATTTACAAACGCAGTCATTTTAAGCCAAACCATTTTTTTTCCTAAACCTAACTATAGTAGTTTTGTTGCCTAAACCTAGAGAAGTGTTTTTGTTTGAATTCACAATGTTAACCACGTGTTTTCTTCGACCGTAGTGGAGCGCCATAGTTTGATGCACTGCGCTACCCAGTGCATTAGAAAATGACACCAAGAAGTCCTGACAAAGCGTCAGTATGTGACAAGTTGGGATGGGAACATGTTGGTAATTCAACACTTTCTGGGGGAAACATTGTTGCTGCATTGAATTACACTTTTTTTCCAATCCAGGAATTGTGACATCCTAGTACTGCACATAGTCCATGAGGGCGAGGTTGGGGTGGATGATTGAGATTCTTGTCCACATGATGTTACTATATGTTTAAGCAAATAAAACATCTGGTTAAGGTTAGAGAAGATCATGCTTTTGCTTGAATATTGAAGAAGTCAACACATCCAATCTCGTGCTTCATGTCACGTCTACTTTGCAAAATGTAACCAAGACCATGATCTTTCTCTAAGATTAACCAAGTGCTTTGAGTTGCCAAAAGACAACCTTGAAACTCCAGTCTGCAACCAATCATCCACCTTCAATATGTAGTGTTTGAGGAGACTTTTGTTCTCTGACTTTAGACTTGAGGGCATGCAGTGCCTCATTTCAGGCATAACCAACATTTAGCTTGAGGGAATGAAAAAGATGAATATATTTGAATACCTCAGCCATTGAGGTAACTGTATGAGGTAGCACGCAAAAACACATTTTTAAACTTTTGTCGAAAAGAAAAAAAACCTGTCTGACAATGAAAACACCAGCGGCAGTCACGAACCAGAGAGTGGCCTCAGCACTGCAAGGATTTCCAAGTGTTGATCAATACCACTGAGACCTCTGTTAACCTCTATTAATAGGTGCTGATAAGTTAGGCTAGCTCTCTTAGCAAGCAAGCTGCGTTCGTCTTTACAGTTTTGATGTGTGAAAAACAGCAATTTGGGAAGGTGGTGGTGTGGAAGGAATGGAAGACAAGACACCCACCAGGACAACACATTTGAGTTGAATGCAATTACTAGGATACAGGGTTTGTTATTTAGTGTCATTTGGAAAAACAACATGTGACTGCCAACGCTTTATGTTTGAGACGAGGAATTTAATCATTTAAATGTTTTTAGAAAACAATGGAATGTGTGTAACAAATTAGGTGATCGTTTGTAAAATACCACTAATTATCATTGATCGATGACGGACAATCCATTGTTTCATTATTTTGTGCAAGGAAAACGTGGAAACGTGGAAAAAGTCGGACAATAAACAATAAGACTGGGATTTGACTTACATGTCTAACTCAATACCCAAAACTAAACGCCAAGATCTCCATCCTCAACCATAGTAACCATGGATGTGAGTGTAGACCCTTTTCATTGCAGCCATGTTTATATGTCATTGCAGGTTGAACACAGGTGTAATTAATTGCCAGGGCAAACACATTCTCACTCCCAACTCGTCAAATACCGCTGCTTGGTCAGTAGCCCTCGGCATCGGAGGCAGACGCACGGGGTAACCCTCTTGCGTTACTTTTGGATGGACCAGGGACGGCGTGTCAACATACGCTCGTTATATGGATAGTGTCCTGTCAAAATGAACTTCCGTTTTCACAGGAAGTTAAGTTAAGGCAGAACAACCACTTAGGTAGGGTTAAGAAATGGTTGTGGTTGACGCTACGGGACTGACGATACCGATGAGTCACATGAATAACGACTGACAAAATAAGTCAACGTTACTTTTAGTTTCACACAGGATATGAACAATGGTTTCCTGGTTGAAAGGAGGGATGCACCGAGATCGGATATCATGACAATGGGTCCAATCTATTCAATTCAATTTTACGTTTATATACTATACACTTTATATACTAGAATTTGAATTCCTGTTTAAGTTTTGACTAATTTGTTACTGCATTAAAAAACTTTACACTTAAATGTAATTCCTGTTAATTTTGTAGATTTTTTTACCAAGTTGCTGATGTCAGATTTATTATTTTAATGATAAAGAACAATTAAATAAATTTATATCTATGTATTTATTGGTCACATTTTGTTTTACAAAGTTAGGAAACCAATGTTTACGTCAAACCTGATGTTGCCTTACACATAAATGAATGTCAGTCCCAGTCACTTCCACACAGTGAGGCATACAGCTGAACACCGGTATTGGATCTGTACTCGATATCCAAAGCCCAGGTATCGCTATCGGTATCAGGACTGAAAAGTCAGATTGGTGCATCCTTAATTGAAAGACTTTGTTGTGTTGTTTTGACCCATCCACCACTACTCCCACTGCCCTGAGTGGACTTTCACACTATTCATACTACTTCACTTGCTCCGACTGTCAAAAAAACGGTGTTTTTTTCCATGGAGTTAACTGAAAGCCCGGTTCGTCACATGCTCTTGCTAAAGGGTGCCTCCATGCGTCGATTTCCCAATCGGCGGTATTTGGCGAGTTAGATTGGGTTGGCTAGGGCCCTGGTATTGTGCTTGCTGGCTCACTGGAATGGCTGTGACACACTAAATGGAATGGGACCATAATTAATTTGATCGATTATATTGTACCTGTGCTTACCCTGCTATTACATGTCAAAGTGGCTGCTGTGAAAAGGGCCTATTGTATAGTGGTATGTCTTGTACTGTAGTGTATTTGTGGATGCTGAGCCAGTGGTGTGTGCAGCCATGGGGGGGTGGTGGTGGTGATTGGACACCCTGGAGCACTTGGTGTTCAATGGCTAGTGAAATGTTTGCTACACACATGCTGACCTGAATTTGCTGACTGACTAACCGCTCAGCGTGGAGAAGTGGATCAAAGGTTTTCAAGAGGGTACATACACTGCAGGAGAGGTTCTTTACAGAAGATTTTGGTGAAATCACTGGAGAATAAAATAGCACCAGTTATAACAGCCAGAGGTGAGTGATTCTCTGCATGAGAAACAGCATATGGGAAGTCAATCACACCAGCAGGATGAGCGTCTAACATGAGATGTTACATGGTTTGAGATTTTAAACCAATACATCAAATTTTAATTGTGCACTTTGTACATGCAAATGTCTGTATGCATTTTAAAGGTAGAAATATGGGTTTCATATTATTCCTCCACAAGGGAACTATGGGGACATGTTCAGACTGTCGTCACACTTAAGTGGTAAACATCGGTGAGTCATTAGGTTATGCTGATGGTACACAAGAGTAACCTTTTGACAAGCGGAAGGATTTCTTTTACACTGCTTGGGTAAATATTCGTAACTTCTTAAATCCAACCCAGGCTGTTCTGATACACTGTTCACAGTCTACAAAAGGTAATGCACTGTAATTTGTATACGTCCCAAAAAATCAATTAATATGTAATCCACAATTGTGAACCAGAAAGTATAAAGAGCGACAAACAAAGGGTGGATGGATGGATCAAAAAACACCAGGCTTTTGCCCAGGAGACCACTGTTCATGTCCAGTGTGAAACCAGAAGTCAATGTTGATTTATTTGTCACGTTACTTCTGCACTTAAGTAACGCCACTTCCAGAGTTATACCATGATATTTTCCTAAATCTACTTTAGTAGTTTTGTTGCCTAAACCTAACTAAGTTGTTTCCTGTGAAGACGGAAGTTTATTTTGAAAAGAGGGAGCAGAAATTGACATGTGCATTGCGTGTTGCTGGACATTTGAAGGAAAACGCAAGAAAAATGCTCAACAACTTTTCGTAAGATATCACACGAACCGTTGTATGAGTTGTAGTATGTTGATCAGTTACACAACCACACCTCCACACAATCTACATCAAATCGGTCATTTTTTAAAAGATGTGTGCCCACGTATCTGTCCTCAAGTGTCACTAGTGGCTCTTGAACAATTTTAATAAGAGATTTATCTTTCCAATAAAGCGTCTAAATTATTGCAACTACAGTAGTATGGAGGCGTTTGGTGTTTCCTCACACATAATGAAAAAAAAAAACAACAAAGACGCACTATGCATGAACTTCGAGAAAGCTGCCATTTTCATGTTTGACTGTGACGCAGGTCTCTGTTTATTCACTGCTCTATTTCAGTTTCATGTTTGCCTTGGACCGACGAGGTCATTTCAAATCGAGCATCAAGCTGTATCCCCAACGCTGCAGCAGCTCCGCTCCTCTCTCTGAACCTGATATACACCAAGGCGCCGATATGTCTCTGACTTTATTAATCCTGATAAGAGAATCAATAAAGTTCTATTGTAGAAACAGCGATCCTGACTTTGAGCTGTGTTGACTAGACTGGTGCACAGTGTGCTGACAGGACGACTCCTCCGTGACAATGAACAGAGACACACAGGGATGAGATGAGGTGTGATTCACTGAATAATTACAGCTAACTGAGAGAGTCTGAATGGAGAAAGCACACAGGTCACACAGATACGGCTTGAATTTGAAAAACTGACACGTTGGTGTTGATATCGTTCATCTATATTCCATCTAGTCTGGCCCGAGGCTTGACAGAAAACGCATCACAGTGTTAGTGGTAGTGACAAAGAATGACCTCATACTACATCTAACAACTCAACTGTGGTGGTGATGTGCATTTCATGTAAACCAGAGAACTGAATAAATGCACCAAAAAAAGGGACACAGGAAGGTTTAAAAATGCATAAACCTCTTAAGCCACTCTGCACAGATATTAATATTTATATAAGCTTGAAGAAATGGAAAGGAATTTACAGCCCCTCACCTGAACAGGCCTGCAAAGTCTGTGAAACCTCCGATTTTTATAAGTGGATCGCAACATTTTGCTGACACTAAACTTAGAGGTTAATTTTAAAGTACTACAGAAAAGACGCAAGATAGCGTTTATATCCCGCCAGTGTTCAACAGCTGGGAGTACAAAGCACAGGGGCTTGTCTTGAAATATAACAGTAGCCCACCTTAAGGTGCTTTTCAAATATGCAGGCCTGTAGCATTAAATGTTTAGCTCAGAGACATTCCAAGGAGGCAAATGGAGGACAATCTATTGATAGTCCCATAGGTCAGATACTGTATGTGGCTTAAAAACACACATCCAGTTAGGTTTTAGTTTGCAAAACATTGAGCTGTAGCTTCACACTAAATGATTTTTCTTATTTCAGACTCTGTGTGTAACTGTACCGTTTTAATTAACACCTGCCCCATGTGATGTTAGGGCCTACTTCTATTCTTAGTCTGACCTATTTAATGATTTTAATTTTTTATTCTTCCGTAGCTGAAAATGGGCACTGCTAATGTGACCCAGCAGAATGAAGACACTCGCCTCCAGTTTCACTTTGCTGTACAGTAAAAACATGCAGCATCCCGTGATTTAAGTATGAATTATGCAATTAAGAGGTTTGTACAGGCTTCCCTACTGTTCCACTAATGCATTCACACCCAATACAATGTAGTTAACACACCGAATGTCCTTACAATTTAACATGGACAATTTTGTCTTTGGGGAAATTAATCAAATCTGCTTTGTCCATGACTCAAAGAAATGGCTCACCAAATTGTGTATGAATGACACGGTAATTTGTAAGTCACTTCATGTCCAATAACAACGCCTTTGCTGCTTATGGCTTGTCATGTGTACGCCATGTAGTCTGTACTGACTGCAATACAAACACATAAATAATAAATATGCTATACTCGGAGCTAGCGATGTAGAATAAATAGTGAGAAAGACCACTTATGGTGGGCGAAAGGGGAGGTGGATTGGTCCAACAAACACAGGACTTCCAAGACTAGTGTCGGTGTCCCAAAGTGTTGAAGCTACGTTAGTGACGTTAGTGACGTTAGTGACGTTAGTGACATTTGTGACGTGTTTTCCGTACTTATGTTACGTTGTTTAAGTTCGTATTTTACTTAGTTTACGTAGTTATTTTAAGCCCAACCATTGCGTTTTTCCTAAACTTAAGTGTTTTTGTTGCCTAAACCTAACTGTGGCCATTGACGGAATTGTATTTCCTAAACATAACCGCAGCCATTTCATTGTAACAACGTGATGTTATCATGTTAAAACGTTGTGATATTTATACACTTTCCATACGATTTGGTTACAAAAAACATGATAGCAAGCTATGCATAACATTCAACACACATACTGTATCCTTCATTTAATATATTGAGCTAAGTGATTAAGTCTGTTTCCCGAAATGTCAAACTATTCCTTTAACATAAACTCAGGCTCCTCTCTGAACTTATACCTCAATGACTGTAAGGGTCATAGACTTGGTTTTTGGTACATGCAGTAAGTGCATGCTAATGCTAAGCATGCAGTGATTAAACACATCCCGCTGCATCAACCTCCCCAAAGACTCCATGCTGGTATGCATCGCTGCCATAATCTACAGAGACTTAAACATGATCAAAAGTTCATTTAAAAACTCCATACAGCAAATTTCCATCAACATCTTATAATTCCTGCATGATTCCTGTTACAATTGATCAGAGAAAGCTAAACCAATCAAGTCTGCCTCAGTGGCTCTAACACAAAATGCCATGATGCAAAAAGTCTATTATCTTCCGCTACAGTGAGACAGCTGACAGTCCCAAGACGCTGCAGTCAGTGCATGAAACGAGCTGTAAAATACTTTCAGTCATGTGACTGCACGGTGGACAAACTGTAAACCCCCCCTCGTAGTCTTCCATGCTTTGTTCCCTGCCTGAAACCTCTTTCACAATGTAAAATACAATGACACTGAGAGCTCTAATAGGCCCTTTTCACAGAAGACATTTCGACTTGTCACATTAGGAAAAGTACAGGTGCACATAATGAAATTAATGATGGCTGAATTCCATGTAGCTGCTTTGATTTCAGGGTCCTGGTATCATTGGGGTGACCAGGTGTCCCACTGTACGAGGGACTGCAGAGCATTTTTATCCCTTGTTCCACCTCCCACATGTTGAGACGATGTCCCACATTTTCATTGGCTCTAGTTTTCAGAAGTCAAACCACTGCAGGACAGATGTTTTTTTTTTAAAATCTAGCTTTTATCCAACAACTGTGAAGAAAGCAGGGAAGGCTGTCATCACGGCGCTGTGTTTGCTGTCAAACTGCGCACACCTGGGTCAAGTGCAGGTTAACATTTCACCGTCTTTGCTACGCTATGCCCAACGAAGAAAATTGCAAGTCACAGCAAAGTCACAGTCTATGCAGATTTAGGCGGAATATGATGGAAACTACCAGAAAGAAAAGGAAGAGCAGCTACAACAAAGACTGTGGAACTACTTATAAGTATTTATAAGCCGGTGGAAGGCCATTTTTCAGAGTTTTTTGTGAAATTTGCCAGTTATTTTTCAATTTCACACAGGGGGGAATACGACATGAAGCGACACAGTTCATGTGTGTCTCACAAGAAACGTAAGGATCAAAAAGAGACGTGCCGATCTATGGATGCATTCGGACAAAGCATAGAGAGGTTACAAGTTAAGGGGCAGAAATAGAAATGTTTATTATTTAAGTTAGATAGATATTATATCCAAATTGTAGACTACCTCTCAGCCTTGGTAACGTGTCCCACATTGTCCCACACAAACATACTCTTTGTCCCACATTTGGTTTGTTGGGATCTGGTCACCCTAGGTATTGTGCATGCTGGCTCACTGTCAACCTCACCGGAACACATTGTTGGTGTTATAAGGAACACCTGTGCTTTTCCTGCTATGACAAGTCAAAATGTCTCCTGTGAGAAAGACCCATGGACAAGGGAAATCAAAGCATTTGTTCACGGTCCAATCTGTAGTGAAAGTAGCACTTTTAATAATAATTACCGTACTCATGGGCCCTACACAACTGCACAAAAACATCTGTCACCTGTGTCATTCCACCCCAGAGCTGCAATCTGTTCAACAATGTGACTTAGTTTTCCTGAAAAGAGTTATTTTTTCTTTGAATCCTGCTCTCATTCTCTCCTATTTGATTAGTCAAACCTGTTAACAGCAGGAGGCATTGTGAGCACCGGCAGAGCGAAAGGTGAATCAATACAGTGAGAGGAGACTGTAGGCAGACAACAGGGTGTGTGTGTGTGTGTGTGTGTGTGTGGGGGGTTAGTGGGTAATGACACTGCACCTGAGTCTATTACAGAGATAACATCTGTGAAAAGTCTTGCCTCGCACACTCTTACACTGTCGCTCTGAACCCTTACTCTGGGTGCTTCACAGGAGGTGTTTTCTGATGTTATTTTCTGAAATGAATGCTGCAATTTACTGTTCTCACTGTGTCAACAACTTCATCGGTCTTATGATTAATACACGAGTTACATAATGTGACAATGTCAGTGTGGTGGGTGCTGTTCTCAAAACTGTTGGCCGACACAGATTGGATATGGAATTGCTCAGTCGTTCAAGCCAGCAGATACAAAAAAAAACATCACTCCAAAAACAAGTTAAAAATGTTATTTTTGTTGAGAACTACAGATAACGCCATGCAGTGACTTTGCCTGCAACTTGGTGTCAAGACTTGATGTCAATGTGAAGCTGATTAAAAGACAAACATGAATACAGAACAGTGCCATCTCCATCAGGTCACAATCACAACCAATAGGCTGATGAGCTCTATGATGACATGCGTGGTTAAGCTGCATTGCCATAAATAAAATCAGCCTTCTGAAATGTCTGTAGGCTAGATTCAGCACAACATATGTGATTGGCAGAGACCTCTTGAACTCAAGTCTGCACCAGATTAGGTGGCCGGAAAATGGTGCTGCCTGGTTGACAAGCCTGTATGTTACAGAATAACAGAGTGCAATGCATTCTGGTCTGCTAAAGCTGTTGTTAAAGCCATAACTGCCTGTGATGGATTTCTTCTTTTTGTGACTGAATTCTGTCTCTGGGTGTTGACCATTATTGCAAATAGGACAGCCCCCCTCTTAGTCGATTAATCAGTCATTTTGGGCTTAGTCCACAAAGATTCATGACTCAATCAAAAGTCAATTAAGTCAATTAAATCCAGTGTTAGTCGAGGACAGCCCTAATTGCAAATTCATATTCCCTGACACTGCATTTTGCAAATATATATTTATTCTCCATAAAACTGCATTAAAAATATCTCAACATTGTCCAAGTTTCCAATATATGATTGAAGAAATCAAACCTATAAGAACCAAGAATTATGATCACATATCACTGATGTCCTTTGGTGAACAGCACACATGTGATGCAGATGTTCCAGTGACACAAGGTGCAGTGATCATTGAGATTCACTGTCACCACTGCTCTCCATTAGAGCAGAGGGGGGATTCAACAGACCCATTTAACATGAGACATCATCTACAGTGCTACTAAGACGTCTGCTGAATGCTGAATGTTGCATTCTCACCAAAAAAAATAAAATTTTACTTTTACAGCCAGCACATCTGGCTGTGTTGTGCTTATTGAAAATAATAATAAAAAAAACTTGTAAAAAAATATTTTCATCCAAATAAATGCAGAAAATAACTTTTGCCATGCCAGCTAAAACATCTTACTGGTTGTGTTGTACTTCACCCCGTTGATGTACTCAGGGCAGGGTCTCTCTACAATCCTCCCGGTGCTGCTCCTCGGCCAGCAGGTTCCTATCTCATCCGTGGTGGCATTGCAATATAAACCTTCATAATAAAAGAAAAGAAAAAGCGCACGATTATAGTATCCAAGACGCAACACCTCTCAATACTGAACAAGAAAAAAAACAAAAACAAAAAAAAAAGGAATTCCATCTTACCATCAGTGCTCAGCAATGAAAATGAAGCGTTTTCCAAAAAAGTGTCTTGGAGAGCATCAATCAAACTACAATTCAGGTCCCCGAGCTCTCTGATGATCTGATAAAAGGAATCATCCATAGTGCGAGCTGCTGCTTTAAATAATGTGAGAATAATTCCAAGTCCGAGAGGAGAGACGGTCACACTGAGCCCAGCGGTGTTTCATGGGCTTGTGAATGTGAATCGGAGCAACAGTAATGACAAGTAGGGAGCCCAGTGCTCTCCCGCTGGGAGCGGCGCGCCTGGCCAATCAGAGGCGCGCATTCTCTCATCCATCCACGTGCTGCAGCAACCCGGTGAAAGGCAGCAGGCACACCGGACTGACCGACTGACAGACAGAGCATTGTCACCCTGACAGATCCCACACACCTGCTGCCCACCTCTGGTGTTTATTTATGGGCTCAAAAGTGGTTGCTTTCAGATTGAGACAGCCTTTAGAATAAAAGTGTACAGACCTGTTGATGGCTGTAGCCTGAATGTGTTCACGATTATCAGGCCATTAAACAGGTGTACAGGTTCAGTCATTATAAGTCCCATAGATGGTAAATGGACATACATTTATATAGCACTTTGCTAGTCTTCCAACCACTCAAAGCACTTTATACTACATGTATAAAGTGCTTTGAGTACCATTCACATTTGACATTTGACCCGGCTGTGGGGACAACCTGTTCTACTCTCTGAGCCACAGCCACCCAATGATGTGGGTCATTAGAGGCCTACTACACCCAGTATGTTGTAAAAGTAATTTATAAGTTAAAAGTGAATTTATATTTCTGTATGACACAGATTAAAGGTAATAATTATAGTTAGAATAATTATAAATAATAATAATTATTATTAGACAAATTTAGGAAAATTTAATTTGTGTATATGTATGTATGGCTCAATAAGGAAGCTGGTTAATAATTGATTTATGGAGAAGGGGTGGGATTAAATAAGTTTATACTTCTTCTCACTCCTTTTCGAATATGTAAATCAAGGCATCAAGTGTTGACAATTTATTTTTCTTATGCTTTTCATTGTATGTAAATACTACTTGTTTCTGAATGTCCACTTGTTGGTATGATTATTCTTTTTCTTTATTTTTAATTTTATTTTTTTTGCATTCTACATGTTCAAAATACATTTTTAAATGAAATGAAATGAAAAGTGAAAGTGAAACTTAAAAGCAACACATCCTAACATGTTGTAAAACTGAATGAAATTTCACATTTTGAACACACACAAAAAGGATTCTTAGGTTTAGGCAACAAAACTACAACTTATTTAGGTTTAGGCAAAAAAAAACACACTTAGTTAAAGGGACTGCTTGTAACTTTTTAAGCGTATAAATGTACCAGGTCGGGACACAGGCGTGCTCACATATGCGCGTTCGCGTGTTGCCGCTGCCTCTCCTCCTCTGCCTCCTTGCCTTCACTCAGACAGCGCGCGCGTTCTCGCTCAGCTCGTTCCACCTCTAGACGTGAACGCGCGCTCGCTCCATACTGCAGAAGAGTTAGTAGCTCTGAGAATATCTAGTGAATGTACAGTGGACGTTTGTGCAGAAATAAATGCTGCAGCTCCTCCAGACCAACAGAGGTTTTCAGGGCTCTGCAGAGAGAAACCTTACCGTCTCGTTACCGACCGGGTGCCGGTGTCTTCACTGTTCTCTCCGGCTGCGGGCGGAGACGACAAGTTACTCGCTGCAGAGCCCGGTTGTCTCAGCCTGCGCTGAGGCAGGAAAAGCCAACACTAGGATCAGATCTAAATCATGTTCATGGAGAGACCTTGGTCTGGTCAGCTAACATTACTGCCAAGCAGCTGAAATATAGAGTGATATTGTGGTTTTAGCTGGAGTGTGTCGCCTCACTGTTTTGAGCGATGCTCGTTCATGTCTATTTAGAGCGAGCAAGCGCGAGCCCGACACTGACTTTCGTTGATTTCACGGCCACAGGTGTCGCTGTTAACAAGCATTTCTGAAAGTTACAAATAGTCCCTTTAAGTTTATGGGAAAACACTGTGTTTTGGCTAAAATAACTACGCACTCAAAGACAACTACATGTTGTTGGTTTCACACGGGATGTGAACTCCAGTCTCCAGGGTGAAAATCCTGTTTTGTGTCCCATCCATCATCCCCGACCTCCACCCTTTATGGAGTTTCACACGCTGTCTATACTACAGCGCCCGCCTTCTGCTTTTGCTCCTGTCGTAACTACTACGGTCACTAGAGGTCACTGTTGTGTTCTTTTCTACCTTCTTATCTATCATGTGCATAGATTATAAAACCTACTAGCGGGTGAAGTAGGCCCCTATTTACCCACATATATGGGGCTTATAGCGACTGATAACTGCCTAATTGGCAAAGACAATGAATCAGCTCAAAGTACAACAAAAAAAGGGAATGATGTAGGCTACTGCATTAAAAAAGTGCAGTAAATGTAATTTCAATTTCATCTTTCAATTTCAATTTCATTTCAAGTTAGCACCAAATGCATCCAGTTTTAAATTGGTTGATAACATGCAGCATAAAGGTACTTCTAAAAGGCCTTATTTTGGGGGGTTAATATTTCATCATGAAAATAAGTCAACCAGGTTATGGGATATCTGCAAGGGCTAAATCAAAACAAGTGGATTTTATTCAATAAAGTTTATTCAAGCTTTTCTTCAAGAAATCTGCAGCAAGTCCAGTTGCCGATTCTTGTTAATGAAGACTTATATCCTATTAGTCCATTTACCTTATTTCAAGGTAATATATATGAGCATGCCATGCAGGCAAGTATCCCTTATTGGACAAATCTGCACCTCAATTTACATTCAGTGCCAACACTTAGTGATCCAGTTAGGTGGCGAAGTAGGAAACTGGTGTGTGGATCCCAGGGTGGTGATTGCAGGTGTAGCACATTCATTTCATGCTTCAGACTGGCATTAATATCCCACCACAACCTGTAATTAATGTTATTTTTATTAACCGTAACCACAATATTTCCCCAAAGCCGCTTTTACCGACACAGGTGTTTTCAGTTAATCTGGCTGATTAGAGCTCTGCTCAGGACTGTGTGGGTGTGTACAGACTAACTGAGTGTCTCGTTACCTTTGTTGAACCTGTTAGGGCGGGACAAATTACACCTTTATCATTCTTATTGGCAGATGAAGCAGAGGTTTAATCAGCCAGAAGAACTGAAAACACCTGTGTGGGTGTTCAACAAACACAGGACTTTCAACCAGGGGACTGATGTTCGATACTGCTGTTCGCGTCCCTAAGTTTAACCCTAATATGTTGAGTTATTTTGAAGTTACATTAGTGACATGTTTTCTGTACTAATGTGACATTGTTTACAAATGTATTTTACTTAATGTAGGTAATGATGTCGTTAAAGCTTCAGTATGCAGAATATTTTGGCATCATTGGGCAAAAATCCATAATAACCTTTCAGCATATATTGTAATGCAAGTGTTCTGAGAGAAAACTAGACTTCTGCACCTCCTCATGGCTCTGTTTTCAGGCTTTAGAAAATCTAGCCCGAGACAGGAGACTTTGGCCATTATTGGTTGTTTTTATCCGGTCTGTGAAATCTTGCAGATGCCATTAGGCACATGATGTTTTTTTTTTTTTTCAGATTACCTGTCTCATGCACTACTCCTAGGATATAGTGACTGTTTTATATAAATAACTTTTTTTTTTTTATCAGATTTGCTGCAGTGGGTATACTTCTACCCACAAAAAGCCTAAAATGTGTTATCTTGACATGCAGAATGTCCTCAAAATTGCGTGCTATTTAAACACCTTCCTATGAGATTGAGTTGCAATATATATCATAACCACAGTCTTTTCCTAACATCAGCCATAGTTGCCATGTGCCTAAAGTGCAAAAAGTAAAAAATGTTGGCATTGGACAAAATGGAAATCATCTAATATTGACGTTCTTGTATGCACTAAAGTTTTCTAAAGCCAAAAGCTGATGAGCTGACTCTTAAACGTGACATTGAGATGTAAAATCAGACTTTGACCTTTGCATCAAAGTGCAGCTCTGGCTTTGATGCATCAAGCCCTCAGACTGTACCTTGGTGACAAGCACTTTGTCAATGGGGTTTTAAAAAGACCCAGTCCTTAACCTCTGTGGTTACGGTTTGGCTAAGTGTAGGCAAGCTGGTTGGCTATTGTTAAAAGACTCAACATTGGATGCAAGCCATGTTTTCTGGTGTCATAGTCAGACACTTCATACACCCAACCACCCACCTCACCCTCCTCCCTAAGTGGTTTTGTGACATTAACACAGCATCATGCTCTTTCCACCTTTGTTTCTGAGACAGGACAGCAATTATTTCCACAACCATAAAAGGTCGGTTGTCCGGAATACACAAATAAAAATGTATTTAAGCATTTGAACAAATGACAGACACCGTTGTTTTTTTAGGTGAGGGCTCCTTTGAAGACAGATAAGATTTGTGCACAAGTTCTTGTTCACAGGCTACCTGTCAGCAATGCTGAAATACAAGCAAACTAATTTAGTGTGACTGCCCTAACTTAGTATGACTCCACACACTCAGTCGTCCATTCTTCTTCAATGGAGCGGAGCCTGATTTTACTCTTCAGTGACAACAGCTTTAAAAAGAACGAGAGACGGATAAATTGCTTTCCCCTTTAACATAATAGGTCTATTTGTGTTTTTAAAATGTGAAAACAATTATGACCATAATGAAAATTAGCATGTAGTTCAGCACTCTAGACACTTATCATTTTCCAAAAAACTGCAAATTACGATAAGGTTGAGTGACCCTCCTCTTTAACAATGAACTGCTGTTATCACTTGAGTGCACATTTAGCTGGGTGTACAGTTTGTCAGCCTGCCACCAACCCCAACCACCTACCTGTAACTTTGTTTCATTTAACAGTTTCAGTATGTGTCACATGAAAACTAAAACCCTTCATCATACTGTAGGATGCAACACATTAACACTCAGTGGATCAAATGGATAAATGCTTTTTAATATAGCCAGGCATTGGTCTGTAAATTCTGCAGGGCAAAATTCATATGTCGAATCCCAGTTAGTCTCAGTCCTTACACATTTTGAGACTGTCTCTCTTGAAACATTGTCTAAACCCACCACCTGCCTCCTTGACCCCTTACCAGCTTAACTTTTTAAACATCTCTGGCCATTGCTGGGACTGACAATGCTTTATATTGTCAACGAATTGTCTTATGACTGCATGTCCCCACTAGCTTCAAGACTGTCGTGGTTAAACCTCTGTTTAAAAAAAACACACCTTGACCCAGGGTCTGTAAATAATTAGCGACCTTCCATTGTTTTCTAAAATACTAGAAAGAGTGGTGTCTGCACTTACTGAAGTTGTAAACGATCTGCTCCTAAACATAGATTCAGATTCCAACTCTGTGCTTTTACTACTGGATCTCAGTGCAGCTTTCAAACACTATTGATAACAAACTTGGCATCTCTGGGATTGCTCTTGCATGGTTACAATCTTATCTATCCAAAAGAACGTAGTGTGTCTCTTTTAATAATACGACATCAATATACTCTGAGGTGAAATATGGCATACCCTAGGGCTCCGTTCTTGGCCCACTGCTCTTCTCCCTATACATCGCACCTTTTGGCAAAATTGTGAGTTCATTTCCACTGTTACACTGATGATACACAGTTGTATGTGCCTATAAAGACAGAGGATCAATCCCAAATTACTTATTAGAGGCCTGCCTGTCTGAAAAGCTGGATGTAAAGCAATTTCTTGCTCCTAAATTCAGATAAAACTGAGGTGCTGGCCCTGCTCGACATAGACATCAGTTTGAGCAAGTACCTATCTTTAGATAACTGTGTGATATCCCAAAGTTCGACAGTCAAGAATCTTGATGTTACGTTCGATTCAACTCTTTCTTTTGATCAGCACATTAAAGATATCTCCAATATCGCCTTCTTTCACCAAAGCAACATCGCTAAAATCAGGTCTTCTTCATCCATGGCTGATGCAGAGATCCTGGGACTTTGCTCTGCCTCTCCTGGCTGTTGGTGCCTCATTCCACATGACAGACCTGGACCTCCATCCTCAATGTAATCAATTTAATTAATTCCAAAGTGGCTTATTGGAAAAAAATCTGGTCCTCTCTCTGGGTTCCATGGTGGAGAGGAGGTCGTGTTACTCAGGCTCTATCTGTTTGGTGATGCCTGGAAGCTGATTGACATCTTCCTGGATCCTCTCTTCATATATGTTCACATTATATGTATATGTCGTATTTTCATTATGTTGTTACTCGGGTCATACTGTAAAGGACGGAGGGTGCCGTATCTTGTACAGATTGTAAAGCCAAAATAATTAATACAAAATTATGCCTCCAAAACTTTAAACCTGTCAAATGAAAAGTGACTAGTCTTGTCCAGACATGTGCCTCATAACAGAGTCTAATAACTCGGCTGTTTACCTGTTAAATTTGAGACATGACCTTTTCACCAGCGTGAGGCTTTCTCTCTGAGCTCCCTCTTAGCTTCCACATGCAGCACTCCATCTCATCTCACCACCCCGTGCTTTCAGATCACATCCTCAAAGATCTGTAACACACCAGTGACGAGTCCGGCATCTAAATGTTGACTTGACCATGTGCTGAACAATGTTATAATTCCCCCCCCCCCCCGGCTATTAATAGTACACCAACAAGTTAATGAATTCTCCCACAGCACCTCCTCTGTACACGGCTCTCAGTGACGGGAGGAGAAAGGAATGTTCTCATCACTGTTCTGTATCTAATTAATGCTGATGGAAAAAACATATTCTTACATGAATAGAATATTTATATATTGTCTTATTGTATGCTGTTACACAATGCATCTGAGATTATGATTTATGTATGTCAAATTGGGGATCACCCGAAGACATGTTATTGCCTAAGGGACAGTACGAAAGTTATTGGGGTTGGGAGAGAGGATGAATCTATGGACCATCTTCTTGATTTATTGACCCAGTATCTCAAAATAATATATTTATGGCCAACATAAAATAGTAAAAATAGTAATAATTTTGAAGAAGAATTGCTGAACAAACAGCAATAACAGCCACCAAAATATTCAGCAGGGGTGAAAGTAGGTCGGTATGGTACGCTGCACTAAAAGATTCAATGTCCGTACGCAGTACCGACAAGAGGAGACAGCAGCTGCCTGCCAAAACCCACAAACAACCCGTCGCTCATGATCTCATTACCAACAAGAAAACACAACTGCTAACATCTGATCAACATTACAGTTAGTTACTTCCACCAAAGAGGTTACGTTTTTGTTTCGGTTTGTCTGTTTGTTTGTATTAAGGTCCTTTCAGATGGGGAGCAACACTCCACCTGCATACTCGCTTGGATCCGTGGGGTCTGACTGCGCTCCTCATGCAGTCAAGCGCTCCGCGAGTAAATGCCAGGTGCTATGTGTGGCAACCGTGGAAACGGCTTCTACTGTAGGCTATGTTTTCCTTGCCGCTGCAACTGTGTGGTGTATCAAATATCCGTAATCACAGCTCGATTTGTTGACACATGTGGCAATGCTGTTTCACTTTCATGTTGTTTCATTATGAGATAAGGCATTTGTTCTGCATTCATGTGGTGTCGCAATAATCAAAAATACGAGTTCCTGAGGTGAAATGTTGGAACAACAACTCAAAATTCTAAAAGTTTTGTCAACATTTACAAATTATTCTGCAGCACTTTCACCATTTAAATAAATAATTTGCTATACATGATGTCAAGTGTTACTAATTTCTTTCTACACCATACAGGCATTGAATTGTGTTCAGGGATGCATGAAGCTGGGGATGGGAGGAGAACAATGTTAAGCGATGACGGTTGAGGTAGCCTAGTAGTACCGGCAAGAACTTGAACCTACTTTCACCTCTGGTAACGCCCCTGGTGTGTAAAGGCCTACAGTCTGCAGTGACTTAACATTTAATTGAAAAAAACACAATCTTCCCCAAACCTAAACCAAAGTGCTTTTGTTGCCTAAACATACTGTAACCACAGACGAAGGTCCAGCACTTTGTTTATACATTTGTACATACCAATGTAATTGGGAAGAAAATTTAGAACCATTGGTAATTTCTAGGATACCAGATTGGAAATAAAACAATAAATACACAATTAGGAAAAAGTTAAAAGGAAAGTTAGACTCCCTCCGCTCAGTCAAAAAAGAAAGTATAATTACCCTCCCCCTTTCATTTCCCACTCTCCCCACTAATAATGTTCATACAGTCGCTAAAATATGTCCATTAATTTACATACAGTATATCAATTTGAAGAGAAAAATCTAGGAGGAAAAAAAGGAATTCAAAATATTATCTGTGTTATTTAAACCGTATGTGTTTTCAACTACAAAAACTACAAATTTGAATTTCAGATTGATTTCTATACTTTGCTGCTAACTTAATTTGGGCATAAACAGAGTCTTTCCATACTTTTTACATTTATATTATATGCTTTGAATTCAAAATTGCAGTCTTATCGCTAGAGGGAATTGTAAATCGCAACAATGAGGATTTGCTTGAAGAACGCATTTTGGATCAAGGGAATAACAATATAATTTTCTCCTTACATGATACGTGCATATCATGTAAGGAGACATGACCTTTTCACCAGCGTGCTTTTAGTTATTTCTACCCTTTGTTTGAACAACAGAGCGTTCACTAAGGATGTGGGATATTTCATCAGGGTTGCATGAATCCAAAGCTTGCATCGATGAGCCTCAGATGTGGGAGCCTGTGTATCTCCAGACCCAAAGGCATTTAAGCCTAATCCCACATAACTCAATGTAACCATGGTTTGTGTGCTGATTTACAAACAGGTGTTGATTTTATGTGGGATTTCTCTGGTGATTCTGAGCCTTTAAGGTGCTTGGTTCCTCACTGTAAGTACAGGCTGCAGATAAGAAGCCAGTTTCATGATGACTTATCAGATGTACAGTGGACCGAGACGAAACTTGTGATTATTCTTGGGTTTTCACTTGTTCTTTTTGAGGCTGTTGATGTGGTTACATACCAAATCAATCACTTGAAATAATGAGACATTCCTGTTGTGGCCCCTGGCATGATGAAAGCCGTTTGAAGGAAATCCTTGAAACCCGTTGAGTCTAGTTGACCTTATTCCAATGAATGTAATTTCTGCAAGTGGGCCTTTTTCGCACAATAAAAAAGGCACTTTTTCTCCTTTGGCTGGAAAAGGCAAAGCCAAATCTCCAAAGAATGAGAATATGAGCTCATGGAAGAGTGGCTCAGAGCAAACCCACTGCAGAGAGGCAATGGGAGGGGGGAGCACAAAGTGCACCTTGGAGCCTCTGAAGAATCGAGAATAATAGGCCTTATGAGACACAACAAAACAATACCATTGGCTAAACACAACAAAATGTCACATTGATATTGTTTGAAATATAAAAAGCCAATACCAGCTGTGCATTATACAGCACGCTGGCTGGATTTGATAAAGCTTTAACACAATTCCCTAAAGTATAGAAGGGCAAAATGATCTTGTGAGTCAGCCAGAGAAGCTTGGCTTGACTGCGGGCATTTGGTATGAGTTAATGGACTCCATGAAATGACAGCTGCCGAATAAATATCCTCATGCACACAGTGGTGCAGGCCTCAAGGTGACTTAATGGAAGCTCATAGTGCCGTTTGACAGTGCAGCTCAGCAGTCACATACCGAGCCCCGTTCAGGTGGCACAAGTGATAAGCCCCGCTCATTTGGCAGAGGATGTGAGGCAGTGGACTCCAGTTTGTCAATGCCCTCCTGCCTCCAGACACGACCCACTCCTCTGAGTCACTGTGCCACAAAACACTAGAACGGCATGTTGAACACATGCCTTGTGGAGGAAAACCTTTGACCACTCTCTCTGAATGGAGTGGCACTGCCTACATATTCAGCAGTGGTTAAACCCTCCAGTTAAACCGGTACAGTTTTAAAAAGACCTTCATGTTAAAAGACCGTAAATGACCTCTATGGGGGCGGAGGCAGGCAACTGTACTGCAATCAATATGCTAAACCAAATTACTGGTATCTTTGCAAAGATCTTCCCACATTGCACTGCGAACGCTGCTTCCACGCTGAGCCAGGGCGAATGCTGTGTGTTATTATCACTGCCCATGCATTATATGGGGTGAATGGAAATCCCATATCTTCAAAAACAATGTTTGTCAGAGTGAGCTGAGCTCAAGCGGAGACGCTGCAAAACCTGCTGTTGCACTGTAGATAAACACACGGCTTTGTACTGTTGATGCTGCCTTTGTGTTTCACATTACTCTGTTGTGTTCGTAATCTTTCACCTGGCCACACTGGGAGTAAGAACACAACTTTGAATGCTAATGACCCTTGTTATAGTGCATACATTAAGGGGAGACACTACAGATGAATAGGGTAAAAGACAATTAACTAATAGTCATAACTTCCCCAGTTGATCACTTATGTTAACACAGTTATTTTTGTATTAAAAGTTCTCTGAAATTTGATGTTTACATATACAAATGAGGCATTATCTTATTAAATATTTGCATACATTTCCAGAACAGAAATCTGAACATTGGATAAAGCCAGGTTCAAAATTCTTGTTTCATTTTGTTGACATATTAAAGTCAAAGGTTTTTACAGGGGATTTCTTTTTATCACTCCTTAAATCCGGAAATACTGTTAAAAAAAACAATTTTTTGCCAGGTTTTTAGGATTAAATGTTCTATAAATCAGGATATGAATGACATATGAACAAATCCCTCAGTAGAAATCTTCAGAATTTATATAGCAATGGAACTAGAAAGTTTGGTGGATGTAAGTGCTACTGAAGAGGAGATTTCTGTATATGAGAGAAGAACTAATTGTGAGAAAACGGCCTTTAATCTTAAAATTCCATTGATTTTTCAAGACACTACAGGTGAATTATGTTTAAATATGCAAATGAGGCATTATCTAATGCTAACTTTTGGTGAATTGAGGATAAATCTATATACGCAAATAGAAAAAGTGTTGTAAAACAAACTAAATGTATATTTTGGATATTTTCTCTCCACTAGTTTTGAAAGAAGACGTGTTATGGAAGCAAAATAGCCCAGTGCATGTAAAACGATATTTTTCCTGGGGTGTCTCCCATTAAAAAGAGAAAATGTGTTGAACACCTGAAATGTATAAGAACGAACTGATTGTGTTTCACCAAATTGTTCTATGGGTACATTTGTGCCACGGTCCCTAAAACCACAGAATTATGTTGAAAAGAAACCAGCCTGAGGTTGTTCAGTTAACATAAAAAAGAAAAGAAAAACACATGTTCATGGGAATGGCAATTCTAAGAAGGAAACTGTGTCTATGGGTACAGGAAGCAACTCTATAATGAGACCAGTCTAACTCTGTGGGCGGAGAGTGAATATTCGTCCGCTTCCTCCAGCCTTCACCCCAAGAAACACACTCCGAAGTTCAACTCAAGCTTTGACTTGTTATGCCAGTTGATGCAGTTTGTTCGTGTCTATTTATGTGCATGCATGCCCTCATGAGTCTGTGTATGTGTGTGTATT
This sequence comes from Sebastiscus albofasciatus, assembly GCA_916701655.1. Classification (NCBI taxonomy): domain Eukaryota; kingdom Metazoa; phylum Chordata; class Actinopteri; order Perciformes; family Sebastidae; genus Sebastiscus; species Sebastiscus albofasciatus. Next base: position 129,633 of record CAKAOI010049634.1, read on the forward strand.
TGCATGCGCTTTGTTTCTCTGCCGCTGTGAGGCTAATCCAAGTGGTTGTTTTTGCAATGTGGAGCTCAAGTGGATGATCGGGAATGACTTTTAGTAGTTTGTGTTATTACCGGGACTCTTGGGCCTCCGAAGTGTGAGTTATTTGGGTGAAAATGAGAAAAGACTTGTCAGCTGCAGTCTTTGTTTTTCTAAAGCCTTTGTCCCAGACCTTACAAGAACTGTGTGCTATAAATCTAATTTGTCTGTCACTGTTTTATTCTTTTTGGAATGAATCTCCTCACACCGCTGCTATCAGACTTGTTAGTGCAAACAACACAGATCGCTGTTTGCAATCAGGCTCTGGTCTCAGACAGCAGTATACAGGCGCATGCTGCATATACTCACATCTGTACTCACGTCTGTTCTGAGAACACAAATTTGTGTTACACTAAATATTTAGGATTTCCACAGTAAAATATGTTGACATCATAGGCCTATTCATATTCTGTACTCTTGTGAAAGCAATGTTTTTTTATGTAAGCATTGAATCAAATGAAGCCCAGAAGCAGCTTTCAACTCCTCCTCACTTAAAAGCACAGGCAGCGCAAACTGTTTGTACACTAATTGCTGTGTTGGCAAGTGGTAGGTAAAGAAAGCCGGACATTTAGAAAGTCAAGGATACTCAAATATATTCAAATCAGGAGAGACCAAAACAAAAAAATTATGAATTCAAGAGTCTGTAATGAATGTTTTTGATGTAGTGTGCACATAATAAAAAGCTGAATATATGAGAAGTCTTTGAAACCCCATAGTGGTGTTATCATTTTTACAGGGGAAGTCATGCTATAAGCCATGCAGGAACATCCTCTGGGAGTCTAGATGGGGTTGAAAGAGTGAAGAACAAAGCAGCTGAATATGTGGATGGATGTTATGTGGAGGGAAGCAATAGACGGTTGGTTCTGATGAAACGGTGAACTGGGTGGAGGTGTGTCACATTGATCTGAGGTATTGAGGTATCTCACCCCCTCTGAGGTATACTGTGCTGTCATGTGTTTGAAACTTTTTGAAGTAAAGACAAACTTTCAAATGTTATCTGTCCATGATTATTGCATGCTTACATGCTGCCATTGATCTGGACTCCAAGTCAGCAATACCATTTGCAACATGGTATAATGAGTATAAGACTTGATCTGTATGACATGTGCACAGTTTTCTCTTGATGAACATAAAGAAATCCTGTGGTTTAACATAACTGAATCTAATGTGTTGTTTTTTATATTCCTCTAACCATGCAAAGGTGCTTCAAATAGAAATATATTTGTAAAAGGATACCTTTAGGCTACATATCCCACTCTATGCCTTATTTTTAGAGGAACTATCTGACTCAGAGACTGTATATAAGAAGGGGGCGTAGTCACCGTGACGTCACTCATTGGTTTGTGGACTATTAAAGTTAGGGTTGTGTAAAGAGAACTGGATACAGCGTAGGAGGCAGGCTCTCATTTATTCCTAAGAAAGTTGCTTAGTGACGCATGAAGCAAAAAAAGCTTGATTTCTGAGTATAAAATTACCCGGATCTTCCAACGATCTTCTGCATCCATTGGGCCCATAGAGCAGGAACAGTGGTGTTTCCTCTAACCCTGCCTCCCAGCCCTCGCTCCAGCCCTCGTTCCAGCCCTCGCTCCAGCCGCGGTCTGGGTCTCATTCACATGAACGGAGGAAGGGAAATAACTCTGGATTCAGCTATTAGTTCATTTTACAACTTTTAGGACCTAATGATTTAAATAAGGGTTATTCATGTTTATACTGGGAAGTTGATTTACCTAAAAAAAATAATCCGCTGAGTTACAAATGTCTCTTTCCCAATGTAAGTCTAGGGAAAAATGTCTTTCTGGGCCCAATGGCATCACGTGACGGACACGGAAGTTGTAATTCCACCGTTTGGCCACAACGTAAAATTTGCTTCAAAGCCCACAGCTCTTCCTGTGGGCTTGCTCGAGTTCGGCATTTTGGCCGTCAGCATTTTGTCTTTTTGCAACCAGAAGTGACACGAGAGGGTGGAGCTAAGTACAACCAAAAGCTGAATAAAACATTTTTAGGCAACCAAATGTTACAATTAACTTTCATGAACTGAAAACACACTGTGAAAGGGTTAAGGTTCTAGGACGAAAACACGGACAACATCCAGACCGGACAACGCCGTGGTAGCAACTTGTCAATCACAAGGTAGCCACGCCCTAAAGCATTTATGGTCTATTTGACTCTAAATAGGACCATCATTTACTAAATGAACATCATGTGTATTGAAGAAGACTTGAAACTAGCGATTGAGACCATGAACTCATGTTTACAATGTTTACTGAGGTAATAAATCAAGTCAGAAGTAGGCTCATTTCATCATAGACTTCTATACAATCAGACTTATTTTTGCAACCAGAGGAGTCGCCCCCTGCTGGCTGTTAGAAAGATTGCAAGTTTAAGGCACTTCCGCTTTGGCTTCACTTTTCAGAACTGGAGGTTGCTGCCTGATTTGACTTCACCTAGTCGCAAATTCTTCCCACACTGCGCCACAACATTGCTAAAGTGAGCATGCTTATCGTAGTTTAACTGGGTTAATTTAATTGGCCCTTTTAAAAGAACAACTTGCCTCTGGTCCTTGCGGTTTAAATGAACCAGAATAGCCACTGCTTTGTTGATGCTTTCACTAACCTCAAGGAAACACCCAATAAAATAGAAAACTGAAAAAAAACTGCGTTTTGGAGATTGCTCTTCCCTGAAGGAAAGAGAAAGTTAATTTTGTGCATGAAATTATTATTCAGACGAAGTTTAAAAGCATTGCTGGCAGCACAAATGAAGCTTTGTTTCATTTACAGAGTGTGACTCAACGCTTTCTATTTTCACAGCGATCACCAATTTGGTGTTAGTTCATAGACTCCTCAATTCGTCTTTTGAAAGTGAAGAGTGCGCTGCCAGGGAAGGCTTGAAAATATTTTTATTCCACTTATCTAAAGGTATGAAATTCAGTAAAAAAAAAAAAAAAACTCCCAGGCTGGAGAGGATGCTGTCATGTGCAGAAACACGCTTAGGGTATAATAAGAAAAGTGCCACTCTGTGAGGCTGCTTGTGTGAGCTGGCATGTCAGACACGGCATCACTCATTGAGAATGAATTACTATGTTGATCGTAGCCACTTTATTTCCCAGAGGCAGATTCCTTCCATGTGAGCTTCATCATGATATAGTGTACTAGACTGACGCACCCTGGGTGCTTTTGTGAAATCGCCTGACACCGCCTTACGGGATGTCACTCTCACCGCCTCAGATTAACCTTGTGTGAAATGGTTTTTGTTCTAAGGCCTTTTTCAGACTTCTGTGTGCGTCATGCATGTCATAATGTCAGAATTTGTGGTGTTGCGTGACATGTCTCTTTAAGACATTTTTATTGGGTGTTCTTAACGCCAACGCAGTGTAATAGCAAAGCCCACATTGGCCCGAGTTCAAGATTCAGTTCAGCTGTAATGATGCCACATTCTGCCTCTTGGTCCATGAAACTAAGAAGATTAAGCTGCGCCATAATGCTGTCAGAGCTCTCGTTCAAACCTTAGAGACTTGAGACATCTGCCGCTGCTCTTCATCGCTCACTTCGAGGTGAAATTAAGCGATCATGTCTAATGTAAACATTTTCATCCTGGAGACTTTGACCATGTGGGGATCCCAGGTGTGAGCACTGCAAATGTAAATGCAGAAATATATGAGTGTGAGCACCACGGGGACAGAAATAAATCTGAGAGTATGAACTAAATGTAATAAGCTGAGCTGATTCTCTGGCTTGCTAGAAATCTAAGCAGTGTATTTAAACACTGGATGACTTGGGATGTTTTGTCCTTGTTAGAGGTCTTTGGAAAACGCTGTGTTTTACTCAGGAGGAATAGTTGCACAGTTGGCTATACATAACATGCATCAGTGAAGAGTGAATGACAAACATCAGCTACGAGGAGGATCAGATATCTCTTAGTGTTCATGCTTTCCCTTATCTGTTTGTGTATTTGTAACTGCTAAAAAGTCAAAAGTACTTCCTGAAATACTGCGGCAGATTAAGTAGAATTATGGAAATCCATATTTATGTGTTGCAGCTGTTTAATCATGCATTAATTGATGTTCTGGCCACAACGCAAAAAAAAAGAAGCTACGACAAGCTATGTAACATTGACATATTTCTCACCATATAAAGTTGATATGGGAAACGTGTTAGCAAACAGTTGCTTTTAACCTTTTTCCACCAACACGGAATACCTGCTAAAAAATAGGCGATAGACTCCTTTCCCAACGCCAGTATGCTATTTGGGGTTTTTTTCTGGTGGGTCACGTTTGGCGTCACGAACTTGCCGGTCATACTTACTGACCTTGAGACCTTTAAAAAAAAGGGAGGATTTTGAGTTGAAAAATGTGACTTTCAGAGACTTTGTTCCCTGCATTCTGGTGATTTTCAAAGAGTGAAAATAACAAAATAATAAGTACACTATAATAGCATTTTATGTTAAACTTTTGATTTTACCTTTAACTCCCAGGAAAGAAAACGGAATAATTCTCCCCTCTGTTGTGAACCTGGCGTGTGACTCTCTAGCATAAACTGATATTCATCTGTTTTTATTTATTTTTGCTCCTGCTTGAGTTACTCCATTTCTCTTTTCATCTCTCACTCACTGAAGGTCCTTTCAGACACAACGCGACAACAACACCACTGTGCTCTGAAACCCATTATTTCCAATGGCTTGGGCAGCGTCAAGCACAGCCCAACTTTGGGCGCTGCACGCTGTGTCGAACACAGCTTAAACATGAGCTCAAACTGTGCTGTGTCGTGAGCAGATTGCTCTCTTCCACTGGGAAATAACAGTTAGTGTGGAAACAGTAGGGATTATACACACTGTTCAGTTGAAAATATTACAGTTGTCACAATCCCTCCTCGGTGACACCTGCCTGACTAGTGTGACTGTGTTTTTATTATTTCTCTGGCTTTTTAGTAGTTTAGTAGCTTTTTAGTGTTTCAGTTTTGTCCGTTTGCTTGTTTCCCTCCCCCTCTCGTCCGCTCGCTCCTTCCCACTACTCACCTGGACTTTATCTGCAATCAATTCTCCTGCCAGAGTCCTGCAATCAGCTCACCTACCCACCAGTCAATCCAGCTCCTCTTCCTACACAGTCTCACAGTAGTTTGTGAAATAGTCACGAAATTCAATCTAACTGATTTGTGTACATAGACACAAATTTCCCTTTTTTTACATGAATGAATGAATGAATAGTTTATTTTCGTGTCTGGTCATTATGGAATAATTCAGACACATTAACTTACAACAAATCAAACATTCCTGTATGTTAGCCCTAACAGCACAACACACCTGCATCATCCATACATCATCATCCAAAACCCCGGAAAAGCAGGTTGAAGATGAGAGAGTGATCATCCAAACATAATTGTAAGCATGAACCTCCCATAAATAATGCTCCAGGATATATCCCACACTGGAAATACAACAGATATACAGTAAAAAATATACAATTGCATCCCCCTAAGCACAAGACACATACACAAATCCAATCATGACAAAAAAAAAGGCATCAGTCAAGTCTGAGGAATTTATCTATCGTATGTTGCTTTACTCTTCCTATCGTATGTTTAGAAAGAAATTCAGCAAATACAAAAACATTGTCAAAATAATATTCAATTTAGGCTCCAGTCTCCATACCAATCAAATCTACAAGGGACACAAACCTTTTCAAATAATATTTGTCATAAATCATGATTATAAAGGACTAAATAAAACAAAATTTGTTCTGTTTTCACATGACACTCAGCATGATTTTCAACAACGTATTTTTTATGCGTTTTCCTACGAATGTCCAGCAACACATGACGTATGTGTCAATTTCCACTCCAGTTTTTTCAAAATAAAACTATTTAGTTAGGTTTAGGAAAAGATCGCGGCCTGGCTTAAAAAAAACTACCGAAGTGGCGTAACTTAAGTACAGACTTTACGTGACAAACAAATCAACGTTCGCTTCTGGTTTCACATGGGACACGAACACCGGTCTCCTGGGCAAAAGTCTGGTGTTTTTTAACTCATCCACCCATCCTGACCTCCCTACACGGCGTTCCCTAATCTTTATACTTCCTGGTTCACAATGTGGATTACATGAGAATTGATTTCATGCTGACCATCACGAAAAAAAAGGGTAAATTTGTGTCTATGTACTGCTGTGTGACCAGGCTGCCTCAATATAAACCTCCGCGGGATCGTTGCCATGGTTTGTCTATGTGCCACACTTCCAGCTCCTGATAGATTGTGCCAATTTGTTTCCTTTGTTTATCTTTGCTTACTTGCCTGCCTGCTCACCTCAACTGACTGCTGCTCTCCACCCTCCAGTAAAAACCTACCTGCCCGCCTGCCAGCTCATATCCCCAGAACCTCCTCACCACCAATGCCAACTTCAAAAGCTCCTGTAATAAAATACTTACTTTTTAGCATCTGCATTTGGTCCAGCCACAGAAACCCTGACAATGGTGGTTACTTCTTTTTTTTATGTATCTGTAACTCATCCAGTCTCTCTTTCAAACTCTCAAAACAAACTTGGTGATTGTTGGAACAATGGAAAGACTAACAAAGACTGGAACGGTTTTGATGAGTTTTGTTTTGTTTCTGTCGAGTTTTACGACGATCAGCGAGGCTTTTATACATTCATAAATTATAATAATTGTCCAAATCCTTGTTAATTGTATTTATTATGTATTCACTTCATTGCATGTCACAGCGTTGCGCCAGAAAAGGGCCAAAAATGATCGTGTCCACCCGGCTGTCATGTTTCCATCACTGGAAGGGTTGTTTGCCTAAACCTATTTTCTGCCGTTACCATAGTTTTGTTGTGTGACCTACAAATGACACATGAAATGGCTAAAATGTGTTCTCATGGCGCACAGAATGTCCTTGTAATGTCATGCTATATATACGCCTTCCCATGAGAGTAATGCAGAGTCATTGACCTGGGAATGAATGCAAATTGTAACCTTTCCCACTAAAGGCAAAAGCCAGATGTTAGTGGGTGTTAGTGGGGTTTTTTTTCCCCCAGTGGGAAAGAGGCTTTACAGATCAAGCAGACACAGTAGACGACACAGCATTCAATGGAGTCTTGCTCTTTAGCCACTTAGTGAATCTAGCTTTGCAAATGCTTTAAGAGGAAGAAAATGCACTTTTGTTAGACCTCAAGGATACACACAATGTGAACACAATGTATGAATGTAAAGAGGAACTTTGTTTGGTTACAAGGAAACCCTGCATGCTACCTTTTAATGGGCATATATACTGGCACAAATGCATCATGGTATACTAACAAAATAATAGTATTATTATATAATAATAATGAACTTTGGGAAATAACTTTGTAAATGCTGTTACTTGGTTTTTGTGTCTGCTTTCCTTGCAGGCACTGGAGGTGGGCGTAGCAGAGGGTCAGCAGTGAAAATAGCAACACCTGGGCTCATCAGCAACACTGGAAACACCTGGGCTCTGTGTGCAAGTGCTCTTTGAAAAACCCTCTTGGAGATCAGTTGCTGATTCTCTCTTCTCTCTGTTTTTGGTTGATGGTATGTTTGTGTTGCTGCACCATCCAAATTTGCACATACACACATTCCACGTCTCATGTTGTTCTTTAAATGAATAAATAACTTGTTAATCGGATTGGTTGCGCGCATATTCGTCTTTTGTCATGGCCACGCGGCCCAGTTTGTGACTACATTTACATGCACAACATATTCAGGTCTTTGCCCTTATTCCGAAAAAAGACAATATTCCTACTAAGCTGTTTACATGGCTAATGAAAATTAATATTACACTAATATTCAACCACCTTCTTGAAAAAGGTCGGCGTAGCGATATTTGTGCATATCCAAAAACCTGTTGATATCCGAGTCTTTCATAATGTTTAAAAGTTGCTGTAAAGCTGCTGTAAACAGGCAAGAGGTTGCGTGTTGCAAACCGCAGTAAAAACTCTGATTGAGACACATATTGTCATATGCTGAATAAAAGTCAAATTTGTTTACCCCTTATTCCCTGTACTTCTTCACTTGAGCCTACCAAGTATTCAATTGGTTCTTCATATACAAAATACTTACACCGTAATTGGCTGGTTATAATTGAAAATCGTTACAAATTTTCCTTCAACAATTGATTTATGTTGATGGATTTCAGGCAAAATTGTATCTGTTGAATACACCAATTTGTGCTTCTGACTGACCCCGTCACTGGTTTATCCCAAATGTAAATATATAAATACATAAATACCATAACTACTAAGATCCAATCTCACAGACCCCCACGAGTAGCACTCACATTCTGCATCGTCATGTGGATTTGCCTCAGCGGCACCTTAATGAAGAACCGACTGGATGAAGCTGAGGTCCTCGCCATCTAAATCTCGGATAATAGAGGTGATAGTTTTGCCACGAGCTGTCATATGATGGGCAAAGCAATTCTGTCTTCCCCAAACCTTTGACCAAATGTCATTATTTGGGAGATTTCTCTCTTCGCTTGCAGACGTGCAGGCCGGGGTGCTGAGGAAGCCTTAAAATGAATTTCTGATAGAAACTCTTCTGGGTGTCTGAGAGACACAACAACAAGCGGCCAAAATGTTACAAACATAGCAGTGCCATCCGATCAGAGTTTAAGATGCCACATCTCCTTGCTATTTCTTTTATCGCCAGAACTTTGAAATCCAAATTGGTGTGCGTGTGCGTGATTTGCATTGTGCTCGGTAAACTTCTTCCCCACTGGGTGCTATTGTTCTTAATTTCTTCGTGTTGAGGCTGTTAGACCTTTGATTAAGCAGTTTTTCTTTTCTAAGTGTTCAATTTACGGAGCATTCTCTAGATTGCCGTGCAGAACAATAAGCAAGCAGAACGAGGCTTTAATCAATATGTATTCTTCCATCCTGAGAGTATATCAGACTATACTAGACTCTCCGCTCAATTGACAGTCTTCACCGTCCTCGATCCATGTATGTTTAATTTTTTAAAAGCTACACGACTGCAGGGAATTCATGGTGAAGCTCTTTAATCCCTCTCGGTTTAAAATGTTCAATAATATATTGTAGTAAACATTATGATTAAGCTGGTTTTATGGCCAGATATTTCATCAGAATGTCAAAAGGATCACAAGAGTGTGATTTATATAGATCTGTGACATTTCCTTCAAATACTATCTTTAGATTGTTGGTTTTGACCAACAACAAATGAGAAATTGTGACAGCCCTCAAGTTAACAAAGCAGGTTTCAGATCTCAGCAGGGATTTAGTCTGTGGTGTTGTTCTGCGTGGGATGCGGATGGCATTTCAGTGACGTCTCTAATCCCTTAAAGACCTATAGCTGCAGTCCATGCTGTTCATTTCCACCATGTATCCAGGGATGCAGCACGAAGTTCAAGAAAAAGCTGTCCTCACTAAAACGACTGGGGTTTAAGTGAAGACAGTGAAGCAATCTGGCTGTAAAACAGTTTATCATCATCTCAGTTTTAACATATCGTGAAAGGAAGCCCAGATAAAATTGACAGACCCTGATATGCAGTATATTGGATTGTGATCCCTTGCCATCTGCCCTGTACTGTTTTGAATGTGCTGTAGGTACCATAAGAGTAAAAACTGTCTGCCTTCAGGCTTCAGGTTCCCCAGAGATGTCGGGCTCATGTCGGGGAGAGGAGCTATGTCTAGCTATGTGAACAGAATGCAGCAAAGGACATATAGTACTGAAGTACTTCCCTCAGGAAGTGAAACATGCTCAACACTGAAGGTTTCTGCAGTTAATAGGTCTCCAATGTTTCCAACATTGTTTGCAATTTTTAACATAAACATGTTCTATTAATGGAATCCTGGCACAGTAAATAAGGCTGTTTGTGGTTTGGGGGCAAGATGCAAAAAAGGCAAATCAAATCAGAGACGAAGCTTAGGGACTGTACAAAAGAACATATTAGAACGGGAGGTAGTCAGACAAGGGGGGGAGGTTATATAGTTATTTTTCCATTTTTCTTTTGCTCAAGGGAGGGTATTTAAAGAGCAGGGTCAGGGTCTTTTTTCTTGCTTCATCTTTCTTTTGCTACGTTAATTTTGAAAAAAAGATTAGACAGTTATATCAGAAGCATGTCTTTTGTGTGCACCATTTTTGCCAGACTACAGCAATTATGTCTCGGAATCACCACGGTCATTCGAATACATCATATGTCTGGATAAAATGTTGTGCCAATCCATCTAGTAGTAGTTGAAATCATTTACTGAATATAAGTCAAGATTTTTGACCTGCTGGTGGCACAATAAGAAAAGTCAGGGGATCACCAAAATCATTTGAATTTATCCTCAGGGGGCCATGAACATATGCGGCTAACTTCACATAAATCCATTTAATAGTTGTCAAGATATTTCACTCTGAACCACAAATGTCAACCTCGTGGTGGCGCTAGAGGAAAAGTCAGAGGATCCCCAAAGTCAGTAGGATTCATTCTCTGGGCATCATGACTGTTTGTACCAAATTTCATGCCAATCCATCACATGGTTGTTGAGATATTTCCAAGGGGGTCCAAAGTGGTCCCCTTCACAGTCACAGTCACACAAAAATGCAGTAAATAACATGAATTAATTCACTTCCCTCCTGATTTAGACTGAATCAGGTGTTATATATGACATGCAACCAATAATAAATAATCATCATTTCGTAATTCCATACATAGTAGTTAGTATGCAAATGTTAAAGCATCATGATTACCTTTCTGTTACTTGCCATTTTTGTGTCACCTCAAGAAACATGGAGTGTCAGCCTCACCCAATTGAGATTTACTAGGAATGTGTCATTAGTCTGTGAATGACACAAGCCAGAGACAGCAGTCACCATCCTTTTCCAAAAAGACATATACTGTATATGCAGAGCACATTTACATTCAGTTCCTCATCCATATTCACTTCCATATGTCATGTTGTATTACTGAACTGTCCTTTGGAATAATACCATAACATGACGTGACACAGCAACAAAGGAGCAGGCTCTTCTTCTTTCTCCTCAGACATCTATTGAATATGTGATACTGCAGGGGAAAGAATAGAATTTATTATTAAAAAAAAAAGCAGCCCTTTCTACAAAATAACTTTCCCATACCACTAAGCTGCATTCTCAATTACATTTCAAGGGAAACATATTTTCTTCTGGATTACGATGGCAGATTTAAGAAGTTATAAAAAGTTTTAAACACATGGTTAACATTGTGAAACAAAACAAAATTGTTTTAAAAAAGGGGGCCGAAGGAGGATTTGCTCCAATATCCCGGGGTATCGCACTGCACAGCCACCCTGGGAAAGTTTATTCAAATTGTCGAACCTCAGATCCACAAGGAGCAACGCGGATTCTGTCCTGGCCGTGGAATAGTAACACATTGATTATTAAATACATAAGAAATTAATAAATATGAAACATTTTCTTGGTCAAACCAAGCAACAACCTCCGGTGCTGAGAAATGAAGCCAACGTGGAAATGCCAAAAACTGCAGTTCCTCAAATGGCCACTTGAGGCTGACTCCAAAAGCGAGTCAATCCCCATAGACCCCCATGTTAAAATGTCCAACTTTACAGCAGAAATAAACATGTTTAAAGCCTGGTACCTCTTTGCCCATTTTTGAATTAGCCAGGAGTTAAGCTGTGTCATCACTGCCAAGATAGCGACGGTCGGAGCCGCCCACTTTGAGCTTCACAACAGCTCTTCAGAAACCTATGGGTTAAGTCACGGAAGCTGGGTCCATATTTTATACAGTCTACAGGTGAAACGCTGTCTGAATCAACAAGACTTAAAGCACGTTGATAGAGAGTTGAATGAAAAGTTAACTTTTATTTGTTTTTCTTCAGACTTTTCTTTTTGTTATTATTAAAACAGCTGTCTCAGTTCTATTGGGATCTGTGCATTGGGGTATACTGCAATGTATGGTGACCAATCTTATAAATCTGACAAGAAAATCTATATGCCAGAGCACATCAGCAGCCGGAGTTGGGGAAAGTGCATTTCAAATCCAATTATGCTGCCTTGAAGAAAATGGTGACGCATGACTATGGGAAGATTGGTGTCACAGAGGTATGTCAAATCCATAGTTTCAAGGAGAAGGATGACGGTGTTTCAAAATAAAGCTTCAATGGATAGTGTGGACTTTATTTATGCTGTAGAAAACAAAAACTTGAGGAATTCTGTCAGGATTTTCTTTGAGCCCAGTAGAGGCTCATGAGAAGCTCCAGGGGCTGTTCTACATGCCAGATGCATCTTTTTTTAGCCGATGTCTGCGACCAAAATGTGCACAGCATGAGGTGACATCCACATTACAAAAAAGTTCACATACTCATACATACTGTATTGTACCTACTTAAAATTCTCACAGGGAGGGATGGATGCAGACAGCATCAGCTATAAACTCTGTGATAGTTGCATCAGATATCTACCCCTATTAAATAAAGCATTAAAAAAAGATTTGGTTCTTGTTCCATCTCATGTGTCAGTAGTAAGTGCCCTCAAACATTTTAATTGCTATACGTTAGCTCTGGCTTGCTAAACATGACCTCGAATTTGTATTAAAATGAGAAAATGTCTTACAGTAAACTGCAGGTACAGCATAGTGGATGTGCTCTGCTTGAAGAGTGAGATATGTTTCCACTACATTACGACTACAAGCAGGTGGTCAATGGTGATGGCAGAACACCACAGATTGTAGTGAAACACAACTCCTTGTGACATCATTCTTGGGTTTCTGACATTTTGAAGCCTTAAGCCATGGCTATGTCGCTGTGAAAATATCTGAGTCTTGGAATGATCAGATGAGATGAAGATGAAAAATGAGAAGAGCCTTCTGTGTTTTTCCTTGACTTTACTCATTGGCTTGCTTTCCTCACTTCTGTTCCGCCGCCGAAAAAACTCAGACACAGGCAGACTAGAGCCGAAAGGTGTGGGACACACCGAAAAATACTAGGGCCTTGGGATGTGTCGTGGCCTTTAAATTTGTGCCGACATACTGGAGCCAAGTCTTTAAAGTGTGGCCTCAACCTGTCATGCTCAGCTAGGAGTCCTGTCAATCAAGCAAAAACTAGAACAGACTAATATTTAAGCTTTAAAGGAGCAGGTTGACATTTAGGGAAATATGCTTATTCTCTTCTTTTGCTGAGCGTTAGATGAGAAGATCAATACCACTCTCCAGATATGAGACTGAGAGTGGTATCAAACGTCTCATCTAAATCTCAACAAAAAGCATATTTCCCCAAATGTCAAACCCTTCCAGTGAGACTATTATTAAATTGACACACACATTAGAGAAAATGGAAATAGGCACTGGGACCAAAACATATTTTTGGAAACACTATTAGCTCAGAGATAATTTGGCTTTTTTTTTTTTTTCAGTTGGTAACAGCTACCATCCACTGTTGGTACAGACATCTCAAGACTCATCTGTATTGTCTTTGAGTTTTGGCCATCATACTGGTGGGATCTTTGCCACAATACTGTATGTCTGCCTTCAACTCTTACCATAACCAAATTGTTTACTTAACCATTATTTTAGCTTTCCATTTGACTGCCATCTGAATGCTGTCTAACCAATTAAAAACTATAAAATCTCAGAACAGTAAAGAAATAACAGACTGTTGTAACAGATGGATGCACATTGTAAAGTGTATAGAGAAATAGATAAACCACATGTGTATTATGTTGAATTTAAATGAGAACAGGCTGGTTAAATAGGCCGTCATTCAGCAGCTTCAGTGATTGTGTCTCTGCCTGTTAATCTGAGTTGTTTCTGCTTAATACTACACAAAATGCAAAACTCCAACAATCTCTTGAAACCTTTCTATGTCACCTAAAAGCTGAATTTCACGTCTAAATCACAACACATGACATTCTATGAATACATATTTATAAGAACCAGCTGTGAAGGCTGATCTGCTAAAAGAAAAATATGATAAGAGGCTTACACATTTAACATGTTCTCTTAAAATGATGCCTAGTTTGTTTTCCTCCACATTCCAGGCAGGGCTCTGTCTGGCTAAACAGCAGGGGAAATATTCGCCTGGCATGATTGATACAACCCAGGATGCTCTTCGTCTTCCATCTATTCATCTCCCCCTCCTCTACCTCTCGCTGTAATGCGAACATTGATTCATCTCCAAGACAGGAGACACCGTTGGCCCTCTGCTCTGGTTTGTAATTGAACAATTTAGCAACTAGAGTTTGCACCTGTGAGTAGCCAGAGCAGTAAAATGTTAATATTTTTTTTTTTTTTTTGCATTTTTGACAGCACTGCTTTGAACTCAAGAGATTCCATTCATAAGGGGAGAAAGGGTTGTTGCTTTAACTGCATCTGTTGAGTCATAACGTGAAAGATGTTATTTTCTATTGATACAGATAAGATGTTTTTAGGGTAGATTTTTCAGATATGAATCAGTGTGACAAATGTTCACTTTACGCTTTGATTTATTGTTTTCTCTCTCTTTAAATGAAATCGCAAAGCTGGGAAATCATATCAACGTTACAAAAACAATGAGGTTGCTGCCACTGGTATTCAAGGATATACGGTTCAGTTCAGGGTTAATTGCAATGGAATTTTATTGTGCAATATGAAAAGACGCATGTCTAAATCATTTTAGAATCATTCTCCCTCCTGCATACAGTAGGCCGTCACCTAACCTATGACCTGTCACATTTAATGGTTATTTGCAGAAAATCCTCCATTAATCTGCTGTTGTACTCTTTTTTTCCACTGTGCATTGAATTTTCCAGACTCTTAATCTGTAATCTGACTCTATTTATATTCAACTAACATGAAAAGCTGTCCGATAATGTTACGCAAATCCTAATTTAAACAGTGTTAGTGTAGTCTTAATGCTTTTATTGCAACAAATTAGTTCGAAAGCTTGTGTGTATAAATATTAAGTTATTATTTTAATTGACATGTTTAATTTGTGCAAGTGGACTCGTTTTTCATAAAGATTAATCTCCATTATATCATAAACCTCAATGGGAAATCCGCCTTATGCCGTATATACTGAATGTCCCCCTGACAGTTTATGTTTCAGTCACAAGGAGATTACTGTAAAATGCCTCTCAGGCTTAAATTACTCATAAATGTTTTGAAATCTGTTCCTTTGTTGTGAGTTTATATAGTGTCTTATTTTACAATCCAGAAAAAGTGACACATAATAATCATATCTGTGATACAAGGAGGGATGGAGTTGGAATAGCAACCAAGTCTTCATTGTAAATCCTACAAAGATGACAGAACAGTCTATTATGTTGTCACCATAACAAGTGGCTTGAATGGCTGGATGAATGGATGGAAGAACCATCAACGGGCACTAAATCAGGAATGTTCCCACTTAAATTCAGTTTACTCATCATTATATTATGTGTTAATTTACCCTTGTGAGCATGTACTGAACGGATGTAAAGTGTTTAGTCGATGAAGTCTTTTGAAAACCAAAACAAACACCTTGATTGAAGTTACAGCTATTTTCATTTTGTCAATATCACTGGAAGAAATTCCAAGCTGATTTCCTCCCTGTTAATTATGTTGGCATAGAAAAGCATTTAAAACAGTAGTTGAACACCATGAGACATTAAAGCCACTCGAATCAATGTTTTTATACTAACACTGGATTAAATCACTATGTGTAATGTAAAAAGGGTCGCTGGTAGTGATGAAGTAGAGAGAATTATCACCCCCGTCTGCAGTTCTCCTCAGCTCTACGGAGCATCTTTTCGCTCATTGTTGTGGTCTTAGTTTTGGTTTTGGTTCACTCTCACTGCTCTCATCAATCTTGTTTCCATCCGCAGCAGACGCTGCTAAAGAGGACCTATTATGCGTTTTCCCTTTCCTTTAGTATGTTATATAGTTTTTTGCGCATGTATAAGGTCTGCAAAGTTACAAAGCCCAAAGTCCACGCCAAAGGGAGTTACTCTTCCCCCCAGAAACACTGCTCCTAAACTGCCTGAAATGCCTTACTTGAAGTCCTGCCCTTTCTTCCATAACGTGGTGATGTCACCAAGTAACACATTTGCATAAAGCCTGCCTGGTGGCTAGTTTGGCACGCCCTCAAACAAAGTTAGTTAGAGCGGAGCTGGAGCAGAGTCCGAAGAGTTTGGTTCGGTTGACCAACAGAGTGGGCCGGCTGACCAATCAGAGCAGACTGGGCTTTGCGAGAGAGAGCGGGGCAGGAGCTCAAACGGAGCGTTTTAGACAGAGAGTGAAAAGAGGTGCTGCAGCACAGCCGGTATGAGAAACATGAAGCATTCTTTGAACATTAAAGCATGTAAACATGTTCTAGTAGAAACCCCACATAAAAGTATGCACCTGAAAATAAGCATAATAGGTCTTCTTTAAATCCGCTTTACCCAGATCTAAACAACCGACTGACAGTTAGCGACTAGCAGTTGGAATAAAACAGAAAGTGGATATTGGACTTACATTTGCGGGGTGGACCGAACTCCAAAACAATGCTAATGTTCCCCGTCTCCTGGAGGAGTAAATAGATAACTGTTTGCCCAATACCCACACCATAACAACTTTATAAGGTAATATCATGTCAATGTTAATTAAATTAATGCATTTTTTTATCATGCCATTCCAAGAATCCAGATTTAACATCTAAAGCATTTAAACACAATCATTATCTTCTAAGCTCTTTAGACAGAGGGCCCCACTAGAAAGCTGAGGAACACATAAGGTCCTATGGTTGCGTGAATAAATAAACTGCTTTTAATCGTCTCCTTTACATCAGTGTTCGACAACACTTTCTGGTTCATGACCAATATTTATACTACTGTGTCTATATTTTCATGGTTGTTCACCTCACAGGGTTCACCTACTGCTATCTATAATTAAGTAGCTCTTCATTTACCTCCACTGCCCTGTCTACAAGTATTAGACGCTACGCCATAAATGAGGCCGAGCACTCAGTGTTTCCCGTCTCCCCTTGCAGCAACACGACTTGGCTTTGACATCCATGAAATTCTTCTCTTTTCCCCAGACATCAGTTGTATGTCACCATCCTACTTAAAACTGTCCATCCTCTTGTCTTCTCCCCCCCTCCCCGGCTGATCTAAGACAGAGCCCCGGTCCATTAACACTCAGCCGTCATCCCTCTAATCTGCCTCAGCACCTGTTTCTGATACCACTTCTCCTTGAGTGAAGCTTGACGAAGAGATTCAAAAGGGTCAATCAAGCAATTGAATGTCACCGTCGCAGTTTAAGAGTCAAACAACTGCAGTCTGATGGTTCCTAAATACACTTCAGTGAGAGTCTTGTGCTTCAGCAGGTGTTATTCCAACAATGACTTCCGCTGCGGAGAAAAGTGGGAGGAAACGCCGATAAGAAAGCTGCTCAATTTGCACCCACAGCTTCACTTCAGCTAGTTTAAATTCATTTAAGTTCTTTTTGTAGAGCAATACAAAGACCATGCTCAAAAGAAAAAAAAGTTTTAATTGGAATTTTATCGTGCTAGCTTTCTAATTCCTCCTTGTCGGCGGTCTGCTGATAGACTTCTGCCCCTGACTGTGAAATGTTTGTCTTTGAGCTAATCTGCTTCATTCTGAATCCCTTATTTATATCATCTGCACCCTTCCACTGCCTCCTTCTCTCATTTATCAAAGGCTCTTTTCACGATTACCAGTCCACCTCCACTAATATCCAGTATTATTCCCTGGCATGCAGCCGTTGCAACAGATGCCTCAGGGGTGCTGACATTAATCTGGATATTACTGTATGTCTCACTAAAAACCCCCACCCCTGCAACTCAAACACACATGCACATGCATACGCACACGACAGGGGCGATCGGTAATTCTAATTCTCTCTTGTTCTTTCTTCCAATTAGTTTCCCTCCTCCTACACATAGCATCCGGTGTTTTGTTTTTTTTGTTATTTGCATCAAAGACATTTGTGTTCCTCTGTTGCTGGGGGCAGAATAATGCACGCCCTGATAATGGATGGCACAGTATGTACAATTACTGCACAGCAGCGTATGGAAGAAAAGAGGCCTGAAATTAATGTATGCACATTCAACCCCTGGATTGACAAACTGAGAAGAGTGATGCATTTTTAATGTTCCCTGAGGGGATTTGTGAAGCTTTAAGGAGAACACAGCAAATGTTATACAAACAAGAGTATTAAAGTAGCAAATCCAATGTGTCAGGAACACATCAGTCAAATTTATGAATAGTAAAGAGTATAGAGAGCAGGAAACATTTTACATAGTGTCCACAAAATCAATGCCTGCTGAGGCATGTGAGAGCTCAGATGAATTCATGCACTGAACCAGCAATGTGGCTTTCTGTAGTGAAAATGTCAACTGTCTCCCTGCAGAAAACTGGGTTAAATGGCAAAGTTGACTGTACAACTTTGATGTATCAAGAATGTCAATGGTTTAATACCTCTTTGCTGAATGATGGCAGCCCAGTTGCCAGGAAAAACTGTTGGTATTGGACGTTTCTGCAAACCAGGGATAAGCTGAATGGCGACGTTTTTGCATTCGGTCAGAGCAAGTGACATAGTTTAAAGAGCGAAAAGAGACACATCCAGCGGGCGGGCCAGCAGGAGGGGAGGTGGATGGGTCCAACAAACAGAGGGCTTTTATCTAGAAAACTGCTGTTCGTGTCCCGTGCGTCACGGTACAATCAGCTGGTTGTTCATGTCCCGTGTTCACAACGTTCAGTGTACAAACGTAGTAGTTTAAAGCCATACCATGTAGTTCTTTCCTTAACTATAGTGGTTTTGTTGAGTTGTTACGTTTGTTACGTTACATTGTTATATTATTATTTGAACACAAACCCTGATTTTTATTCTAACCTTAAGCAAGTACTTTTGTTGCCTAAGCCAAACTAATCCTTTCACAATTTTAACCATGTGTTTCTGCAAGCGTGATATGTAA
Organism: Sebastiscus albofasciatus; assembly: GCA_916701655.1. Taxonomy (NCBI): domain Eukaryota; kingdom Metazoa; phylum Chordata; class Actinopteri; order Perciformes; family Sebastidae; genus Sebastiscus; species Sebastiscus albofasciatus. The sequence goes on from CAKAOI010049634.1 coordinate 148,582, forward strand.
CGTATTTATGAAACGTATTTTTGGTTCAGAAACGTCGCCATTCAACATATCTGTGGTTTGCAAAAACGTCCAATGCCAACATTTTTTCTGGCGACTGGGTTGGTGATGGTGAATGCATGCATTTTTTAACGAGGTGAACAACATGTAGCCTCTGAACTTCAGCTTCATCTGGAAACAATGTGCAGGTTTGATGTTGCCTTGTTTTAGACTAATTGGTGTCTCTTATGGGGTAGACAATAATCTTTATAAAAATTAAAATAAAGTTGTGTGTGTTTTCTGCATACTGAAGCAAAAGTCATACTATGTCTTACTCAGAAGACCTGGACCTAATATCATATTGGCCATGAGTAAAGTTTGGTGCAAGTGGCATTACCATACCACCAACACATGAGTTTTGAGTTTGAGTAACACCTGAATAGAAGCAGAATTTACATTAATAAAAATAGATTCTACATGATTGTACATCGTAAAAATATATTGAAATTATGAATTTAGTCATACAAACATGTATCCATACTAAGGCTGTCAATCAATTAAAATGTTATCGTGATTAATTACATGATTGTCCTTGATTAATCGCACATTTTTCATCTGTTCAAAATGTACCTTAAAGGGAGATGTGTCAAGTATTTAATATTCTTATCATGGGAGCGGGCAATTATGCTTGCTTTATGCAAACGCATGTATATTTATTATTGGAAACAATGACAAATATTGTCCAGAAACCCTCACAGGTACTGCATTTAACATAAACAAATATGCTCAAATCATAACATGGCAAACTCAAGCCCAACAGACAACAACAGCTGTCAGTGTGTCAATGTGCTGACTTGACTATCTTTTTCCCAAAACTGCATGTGATTATTAAGTGGGCATGTCTGTAAAGGGGAGACTCATGGGTACCCATACAACACATTTTAAATTGTTTTCATTTACAATCCATACATACTCATACATACACATTTACAAATACAAATATACACTTATATACAACCATGGTTACATTTTAAAACAACACTAACACGCTAAAACATAAAACAGAAACTTGGTGATTCAGGTCTGCCACTGCACTCAATGTGATTTATTGCTCAATGTTAAACCAATCACAGCAACACCAAAATCACACTTAAAAACAATTGCAAACAAAGAGATTAATTCAACTTTTAATGAAAGACTTTAGACTGATCAATAGCTCTTTTAATTTATCAGTGCTGTTACATTTCAACAAATCCCAAAATGTAACTTTTGGAGTTGGCTTGTTGTATAATGTGGTCGAGACCTTGGTACATTTTCTTTTTTTAAAAAAATCATCCACTTAGATGTACCCTGGCAGCCCACACATTTTCAATTTCAATTATACATCCAAGTTTGTCTCCTCCAAACTCATTACTGTCTAAATTTGCACATTTGAGTGACCTGTTTCTATTTGACTTAAGTTAATAATAAGGACACTTCATCTGCGCTGGATGTGGACTTTTGTCACGCTGTTTTACCAACTGTCCTAGTTCTGTTGACATCTGACTCCTTCTCTCATTCACTGTAGCTTTTCAGTGATTTCCTGATAGGAGACAAGTGGCAGTACGGGGGAAGAAATAAGCAGGAGGGAAGACAAACAGATCACACTGAATGAGCGACGTGGTCACCTACTGTGTGCTTCTGCTGACCAGAAAAGAAAAATAGTGCTGCAATCATTCTAAAACACAATAGAAGAAAAATACATTTTGACCTATTTTTTAAATGATGTTTCTTTTGGGTCCTTCTGCAAACGGATTATGGTAACTCAGCTTACTGGGAAAACCGGCTTCCTGGAAGCTTTAATCAAACTATACCATTAATCAAATTATTCTCAGTAATCAGGCTGCGTAGTGAGTGTGTGCAAATTAACTCTAAGATAGCAAGCTTTAATTTAAATGTATTGATCCACCTTAATTAATTTTCTATAAAATTTGAGAGCTTTCTCTGATGTCGTTGGTGAGAGGGGAGTGCTTTGTGTGCCAGTTTTCTCTGAACAATAGTCATGCTGCTTGATTTGCATAGGCTATTTACACTTATTATTCAGCCTGGCAAGCAGCCTTTTTGTTCAGGGTACCGCTGTAGACATACGTAGCTGCAATATGTGCCCTGTTGAGTAGGAGGCGGGTAGCTCCCCGCTGCCTTTTCTTACCAACAGGCCACTCTGATGTTCTAATGATTACCTCCATTGCCTACATGATGGGGCGACTGTGCACCCTGTCACGTTACCAGTTCAGAGGATCTGCCATGCTGAAGTAAATTCCACAGTAGAGACGTCTTCAATGACATTTTGCACCATGCAGCTTTAACAGTACCATTGTTTGGCCTCATATGGCTCAGTTGGCATTTTAAAACAGATCTATCTTTGGCCATATGTGTGAGAGCGTGAATAATTTGTATTCACTTGATGCATTCATGGGTATTGCCCTTGAAATCTCCAGACCACGTTCTGTATGCAGAGATGCGAAGTGCATCGGCAATTCAATTAAGTTTGTATACTTGTATATGCTAAATCTATAATTATGGCACACAGCAGTGACACGTGACTTGCTAATCAGCTTTCGTGCCTTCAAGAGACAACATGTCAATCAGGTTCTTTTTATGAATTAAATTAGGCAGAGGTGAGTCGTGTGGGGTAAACCTGAGGCACACACAGGAGATCACTCCACCACAAATGTTGTACTTTGAGTATCTGCCGAAAGGTTTTTATTCATTTTCAGCATATGGGAAACAAACTTGGAGCCAAGTAAAAACTTTCAGAAGCTGACTGTTTCTCTAACACATTTGGAACGTGGATGTATTTTCTGAAAAGCTGCTCTATAAGAGGATGCGATTACATCTTCAGCTTATTTTCTTTGATCTGAATTGCAGAAAAAAAATGTAAAGTTTACTTTTTATTTGCATTTGGTTTGGGATTCATAAGTAGCTGTACTAAAGGTTGGTGACCCATCATTCGGGCAGGTTTCAAGACACATTTGTCTTACCTCTAACACCAGCCTGTTCTCATTCCCAGTGAATTAAAAACCGTGGCTTTGTCACGGCCATAGGTGTTTGGTACCGGTGCGCAAAGCATCCTTTAGCTCCGGTATGAAACGCACAGGATGTTCCATTAACTATAAACCCATCCGTGGCAACAGGAAACGCTCCAATAAAGTGTGGTGACGTAGTTTAAAGAGCGAAAGAGAGACACTGGGCGGGTGGGAGATGGGTAGTGGATGGGTCCAACAAACACAGGGCATTCATCCAGGAGACCGCTGTTCGTGTCCCTTGCATTCCTGTTACCAGCTGTTTGTTCGTGTCCCATGTTCACAACGTTTAGTGTCATTTTCACTGTACAAACTTAGTAGTTTTAAGCCCAACCATGATGTTCTTTCCTAAACCTAACTATAGTGGTTCTGTTGCCTAATCCTAAAGTGACGCCAAAGGTAACTATAGTGGTTTTGATGCCAAAAATAAAGTGACGCCAAGGGGCATGACAAAACGGCAGGAAGTGACGAATTGGGATAAGATCGTGTTACTAACACACTGGACAACATCTCAAAAGTGTGAGGATTGAGACCCACCTTTCAGACATCTTGGTGGAGTTCTTTGTTGATTGGCATTGATCTCCCCTGCCATTCGCCAAAGGAAAAAACAGAGTAAACACTCAAAGGCTGGAATAAACCTCTCAAAATAGATTTGTTGTAAATGTGGCCTCAGATAAACTTTCCACTGCCCCCCAAGTAGACGCTTGTTGACCGCACAATGGATTCAAAGAGAGGTACCGCCACGAGGTTAGCATTTGCATCTTTTGTGGAAATGTGCTTTTGTTTTCAAGGTGTTTACAATCCAATTTTCAAGCCTTGGCAGGTGTTAAGTCACACGGGGGCAAGCATGGTATTCAGCAGTACCTGCATTTTAAAAGAGGCAGTATTGACACAAAGGGCAGTAATAAAATGTATGTGGATGAGGAATAAATAGGAGCAAATGAGATATTTGGCTGCGGGCAACTGGAAGAAGTGTTTCAAACCTGTGTGTTTGTCTATCTGATTTTATGATGGAACCAGCTCATTACCACCCTTCTCGTTCTGTTGTCATATAGCCAGAACCAGATAAAGATATCAGGGGATTAGCATAATAATTGAGTTGGTGTGTGTAAACACTCGTTTTATGGCCCCGCAACTGTGTGAAGGCCTGTATAAAGATTATATCTAAGGAGATGGTTAGAGATATTCAAAGGGAAAGGGAAAAAGTGCATTTAAACCCCAGAGGAATTAGCTCAAAAACTGTCTCTCACTCTATCAGCTTCATCTGTAATTAAAATGCTAACAAGCCTTGATAAGGCTATCTGACCACTTTATAGGTTGCAGTGATAGTGGAAAGAATCAGGACATTTCAGGTCATGTAAGCTCCATCGATGCACTGCTCCAGAGGGGTAACAGAAGTCTCCAGCATCCACTTTGTAACCCAAAACAGTGTGGAGAGCTAATACTAAGAACTGAAAAAAAAAATCCATATAGTCACCTAATCTATCCATCCGCTTAGGAAGACAGCCAGATGTTGTTGAAAGCCCCAGACAAAGCTTATCTTAGAGTTAGAGGACACTGAGATTTGTTTGTTGTTGTACTTTTGATCCATGAATAAAATATAATGTCGGATAAAGATTATTTCTAATTTCCCAATATGTACAGTACCAGCCTTCATCATAAACACTTCACATATCAAGAAAACAAAAACATACAACCCTAACAATGACCAACAGCAACAAAAAAACACATTCACAACAAACAAGCTCAACCTCTGATTACCAGCGTTGAACTAAATCTTGCAACAGTCCCAGCAAGCACGGAGCATAATTTCACATTTTAGACAGCTCCCTGTTATACTACTGTCATTTTTTTAGACTCTATCTCTCATATAAAAGAGTCTGTGCATAATTTAATGTTGAATTATTTGTAATTTTACATTAACTGTGATACATTTTGTTAAATTCTAACTTTCCTTTCATCTTGGACTGCAGCACAGTCGCCATGAAGAGATGTTGGCATGTGTGGATGTTTTTGTTTTCTGGTTGTTGTTTTTTCATGTGGACATTTTTTCATTTGGCCGAGTGACAGAGTTGACAAAATGGAGTCGCCATTATTGAAAGTTACATGGTATAATCAAGCCCCCAGGAAGTGCGCCGGACTTTGAAGCTAATTTTTGTAGTGGCCAAATTGTGGAATTCAACTTCTGTGTCCGTCACGTCATGCCATTGGTCCCAAAAATACTTTTTCCCATAGACCTACATTGGAAAAGAGACATCTGTAAATCGGCGGATCATTTTTTTTTAAAAAAAAAAGCCCTTATTTAAATCATTAGGTCCTAAAAGTGAGCAACTCTCATAGGAATGAATGGGAGTCCACCTCCAACGCTGTATCCAGTTTTCTTTATACATCCATGGATATAATAACGAGTATAAAGAGCTACAAAGTCCAGTAAGGGCAGGTGGGAGGGGTGGTGGATGGGTCAAACAAACACAGGACTTTCATCCAGGTGAACATTGTTCGTGTTTGTGTGTGAAACCAAAAGAAAACGTTAAGAAAGTCCGCTAAGGGCGATTTTACTTATTTATGCTAGTTAAGTTGTTACATCATGTGTTACATTATTATTTTAACACAAACCATGATCGTTTTTCTAACCTTAACCAAGTAGTTTTATTGCATAAACCTAACTAATCATTTCACAACGTTAACTTTAGCATTGTGCGTTTCTGCAAGCGTGATACAAGGTTGATATGAAATAGATTTTTGGTTCAGAAACGTCGACATTCAACGTTTCCGTGGTTTGCAGAAACGTTCAATGCCAACATTTTTTCTGGCGACTGGTTTGTGGACTGACCTTAGTGTGAGTGTTTTTTCCTTTCAATGACGAATGAGGATATTTAGTTGAGATTACATTTTTGGATGATGGAGGACAAACACTTAGGGACTGTTACACCTCATCCCTTTACAAATTTGTCATCACAGTTAATGACAAATTTATGCAAGGACTCATGCTAATGCTCTAATCCTTCATTTAATTGGAAGCTGCTCTTCAAAATGCATGAAGAACGAAGCTGAGTATCCCAGTGGGAGAGATTTTACAACATTGTTTCTATATATCTTGCTACTACTCATACTTGCAGTGAATGCAGTTTTGAACATATTGTCATTCTTTGACCTGTTTCCAGCCTTGCATCAGATCCACTTAAGATAATACTGCTAACCCTTTTATTCTGTTTAAAACCCGCCGTAATTGAAAGGATGTTAGTGGATTTACGACTGAAAGACTGGCTGGTGTCGAGCAATTACAAATCCATTGTCATCATGATCCCTGGAGAGAATGCATCTTTTATTAGATGCTGGTTTATGATCCATTTAATTATCTTCCTTTTGAAATGAGATCGCCGGGGGGGGTAATCACCTCTGACCACATATAATTATTTTACATGTTTCCATTCTGTGATAATCAGAACTCATGTTGAGCAATCAACAGTTAGACAAATGATCAATCAGCTGAAGATGGTCTACAATACCCATGAGGGCTGAGGCCCGCTGATCTGGCCGAGCCTCTGACTCTGGAACATCGCCGTTAATTTGCTTTCACCTGTCATGTAATGCTGTTTTCAATTCAAATTACTTTATTTTCCATGAGGAACTTCACTTGTGTAGCGGAACAAATGGGACATGTAAAGCCATATAAAACAGACATATAGTGGTGTATAGCTATAAAGGGGAAGTTAAGTGTTGAGTAGACGGATGGAGGTAGGAACAAAACTAGATGTGACCCTTCTGGTTATTAGGGGTAGGGACCTATATCGACATCTGGGGGGCACAAGGTTGTAGTAGTAAAGTAGTTAATTCAGCTGTGAGGCCTTTCTTACGGATGATGCTCCTGTTCCCGCCCGATGATCTTGCTGCTCTTCTTTACAATCCTGTTGAGGGGGTTCAGGTTGATAGCACTCATGCTGTAATATCAAAAGTCAGTGTGGATTTACTGAGGTAATAAATCAAGTGAGAAGTAGGGTCATTTTCTCATAGACTTCTATACAATTAGACTTCTTTTTGCAATCAGAGAAGTTGCCCCCTAATAACCAGCAGGGGCTGGTTATTAAAAAGAATGAAAGTTTAAGGCACTTGCGCATCAGCTTCACATTTCAGACCTCGGAGATTGCCGCCTGGTAGTGCCAAGGTATTTAAACTTCTCAACGCGCTCTACTATCTTTACCTCCAGGGTCGGGGCAGTGAAATCCACTAGTATTTCTTTAGTTTTGCTGGGATTTAGGTGCAGATAGTTGGATTTCCTTATTGATGCAGTTGTTGGTGTCAATAATAATTGTGTCGTCAGAGTACTTGATGTACAGCATCTCAGGATCTGAGCTCCTGCAGTCATCTGTGTACGGGGTGAACAGGAGTGGGTGAGATGACAGAACTTTAGCGGTGGCCCGGTGGATGTGGTTCTGTTGGAGTATGGGGTGGAGGTTGACATTCATCTGAGGCTTTGTTTGCTACATAGTAATAATCAATAGCTAATGCACCACCTGCAATTCAGACACTCTTGACAAGTATCTGTATTCTATATTCTGACATACACAAAGAGAAGGCATATGTTTGATTAGGTCAGAAACTGCACACTTCAGGAGACAATGAGCTGATAAGCTCTGCTTTGTGGCCACATACATTCCACTTGAGATACAACAAGAGCACAAAACATACCTGTTTACATTGCCGGCGTCGTACACTCTCTGGAATTATGCATAAGATTTGAGTTTGGAATGAAATTCTCAAAGGCCTGGAGTCACAACAGGGTTATTCATATTCATCACTATAATTTAATCATAATGCTGTCACTCAAAATCTTGTATGCATACGGCATATTTGTACTGAACCTGTTCTGGTGTCAAAGTTATCCATTATTTGAATTAGTTTAAAATTTTTACACAAGATGGCAATGTTGGTCAGTCAGTCTGTCCACCACTCTGGTCCAGACTTAAATATTTCAACAACTCTTGGATGGATTGTCATTTTACAGAAATTCGTGGTCCCCAGAGGATTCTACTAACATTGTTGAACCCCTGACTTAAGTTAAGTTAAACATGCGTCCTACTATATCACTGCAGTTTGATGCTTTTATGTGTCTTCTAATAAACTTACACTGTGCTCTTCTGATAAACCCAGTCTAGATGTGAATGCTGTGAAAATAGCGTGTTGATGTCTGACTATGTGCTGTGCGGTCGTTGGTAAAAAATGAAGTGAAGTTATTTAATAACAAACCTGATCAGATTCCTCCATCAAAAGGCCCTTATAGGCTTTGGAACAACCTGCTGAACAGGATCAGACTAGTCAACTTAGTACCTGCAGCTAAGCTCCTTTTATTTGAACTCTATATTTTGATTTGATTTTTATTATTATTAGCCGAGGGAATTGATAAAAGTACTTGTGAGCCGTTTGTGAGTTTAGGTGAGATGGTAGTTGAGAAATGATTTCCATTACTCCCATCTCTGCTGCAGCTGTAAAGACGAGCTGCATAGGCGATTATAATAGAAAATGCTGTTCAGTGTGATATCAAATAACTCTCCAGGTAATTTTCAGAGGGACTATTTTCATTAATGGAGCTGCTGAGAAAAAAGATGTAATATTTATAAAATTGCTCCATAACTCAGCCTGATCACGCTGTTAAACTGTGTGAAATGCTGTCTGTATCCTCTCTGGGTGATGATTGTAATTTTCTGCCAAAAGATTACTGCAGCCCATTTTGATAATAAACATTTTATTTGATCAGACAGCATGTTGTAGAGCATTATAAACTGTTCAAATGTGTACTTAATGGGATTGTTTTGAGGTGGGGTTGTAGGAATATTTTCACTGTTTTATCTTTGCTGCTGGCCCCATCCACAGCACTGTATTGCTTTGCTTCTGAGCCAGTGCACCTGTCTGCTTCTCCAAACTGGGGGCGTGCCGACCACCGTCTACTTTAGGTAATAAACTGACTATGGACAAGAACCTCATACAACCCCATTTCAAAACACCAGAACCGTCCCTTTAATGTAAGATTTATGAGGGCTCTTTGTGGTCTTTGCATATTATTTTGTGTGTGTGTTCTCCGTCTCTTCTCCCTGCTCTCAGGTGTTCCTGATCCACCTTGATTAGTGGGTACATTGTCCTCCCCCATGTTTAAGAGAGACTGGAGGAGAATGAGCTCTCTCCTTCCAGATCAAGCAGCCTTCTGCCTGTTATGATTTTCCTTTTTGTTCCTTGTCTTTGTGTGTATTTATTTTGAGGATGGAGGTTTGGTAGTTCAGTTTTTGTGGCTTTGTTTGTAGTTGAGTTTATTCACTGTTTTTGATTTCCTCCATCCTTTTGTTCTTTTTGGTCAGGCCTCCAGACTCTCATAGTTTTGGTTGTTCATGGCATTATGTATAAATAAAACCGTTTATGCCTTTTGTAAACTAACTCTCGGGTATGGCGTTTTCCTGCTGTGGCCATAACAGTGCGTGTGTCGTTGTGTGTTTGTCTTACAATTATAGAGCTTGTTATAGCTATAACTTGGACTAAGATGAGCAGAGAGGACATTTGGGAGATAAAATCCTACTGTGTGTGTTTTATTAAGGATTCTCTTCTTTGTTTTCCATGAAAATGATTTGAAATACTGGTAGCCTATGTTTGATTTTAATGTCTGGGAGTGAGACTGTCAACATCAACAAAATAATAATAATTACAAACCTAGCCAAAAACAGCAAGCAAATAATACTGCGCTCTGCCAGTGAGAGTATTATTTCATAATACAGTTCATCCAGGTTTGAGTGAAAAGCCACCGCTCAGCTGAAGTCAAGCCTCACTCACCTTCAGCTCTCTCTGCAGAGTTTATAGTTCCTGCTGCCAACATCCATCCCACCTATTCACCCAAACTTGTTTTTGTTTTGTACATATTGTTCTTTGCCTTTTCCATGTGAAATGTAACATTAACAAACGAGTCAATGTGAAATGTAACATAAACAAGCGAGTCAGAATGTTAATTGGTGGATATTTATTTCTGTTTTAGTCTAGTCAGTCGTAATAATTTGTGAACTCGCACAATTTATGGTGTTGCTATGAAACACAACTTTAGTCCACAGTACCTGTACCGTATTTATTCATCTGTTTAATATGTGATCCTTTCTGATTGTTAAAAGGGACATATCATGAAAAACTCACTTTTCAGTATACTTACATACATTTGGGTATCTGAAGTACCTTCCTATATCACTTCATTAAAATACAATTCACTACAATGGCAGCGGGTGGGATATATTAGACAGAAAGTGAACATTTTGAACTTTGAACTTTGTGTTGGAAGCAGAAAAAATGGGCAAGCTTAAGGATGTGGGCGACTTGACAAGGGCCAAATAGTGCTGGCTAGACGGCTGGGTCACAGCATCTCCAAAACTGCAGCTCTTGTGGGATGTTCCCGGTCTGCAGTGGTTAGGACCTACCAAAAGTGGTCCAAGGAAGGAAAAATGGTGAACCGGCGACAGGGTCAGACCCGAGGCTCATTGATGCACGTGGGGAGCGAAGGCTGGCCCATGTTGTCTGAACCAATAGAAGAACTACTGTAGCTCAAATTGCTGAAAAAGTTAATTCTGGTTCCGATAGAAACGTGTCAGAACACACAGTGCATCGCAGTTTGTTGCGTACGGGGCTGCATAGCCGCAGACCGGTCAGGGTGCCCATGCTGTCCTAATGTTATGGCTGAACGGTGTATATCGCAAACGGCTTGAGAACTACCTTTGCAAAGGTGAACCATATTTTTTTCGCAAGCCAATCAGAGCAGACTGGGCTTTTTTAGGAAGGGGTATTAAAAAGACAGGCACTAAAATGGAGCGTTTCAGACAGAGGCTGAATACAGTTATTTTCAGACAGACTGTATGAGAAAAAAGTGTGTTTTTTTTAACATTTAAACATGTAAACATGTTTTAGTAGAAACCCAAAATACAGGTATGAAAATGAGCATGATACGTCCCCTTTAACACCAAAAGATGTATGTATTGGTGAAAACTGTCATTATGTGTCTGGTCTCTGTGCATGTCAATAAACTTCCGGTCACATTTACGTCACAATTTTTCATCTGCATATATTTGACCTTTATCAAGTGCTTTACAAGCCAAATCACCAAACCAAGATCCCGACATGAAAACAGCTGTAGTTTTACCGAACAATAACAAATCTTTCCTGTCACAGTGTGAACAAACATTGAGTGGTTATTAAATGTATGACATTTCCATTAATCATGCTTGCCGCCTGTGTTTTCTGACGCCATTTCCCCGATGTTGTAAGTGAAGAACCTCTCATGCATCTATTTAACGCCACTGGATCCATCCTCGGTGTCTGTGAAGTGCCTTTTTAGAGCTTTTGAATGCATTACAAACAATGTCCAATGAGAGAAGCAATCATAAAGCCCTGTAGTATGACTTCACATGAAACAAGTGGTCAGCAGGCTGATGTTAGCATTTACTTCAAAGCCTGTAGACTGTAGACTCTTAAAGGGGACATATTATGCTCATTTCCAGATTAATACTTGTATTTTGGGTTTCTACTAGAATATGTTTACATGATTAATGTTAAAAAAAACACATCATTTTTTCTCATACTGTCTGTCTGAATATACCTGTATTCACCCTGTATAATATCAATGTACTAGTATACTTCTAAGTGTACTACTTCAATACTTCTTGGGACTGAATTATAAAAGTACACTTTTAAGTATACTTTAAATGTAAGAGTAGTAAACTTTGAGTACACAACTAGTTTACATCCAAGTTGTATTTTGTACTGCAACTATAATATGAACTATACTACAAGTGAACTTATAGGTAGCCTATACTGTTAGTTTACTAGTTATACTTGTAGCCCACTTTTTAATTTTTGTAAAGTACACTTTAAAGTATACCCTCAGTAAACTACTAGTTTAATGTTTTTAACTGCAAGTCTACTTGTAAGTTTTCTTTAAGTGAACTAGTACTTAGCCAAATATACTTATATTTTTCTGTATACTTGTCAGTATAAGCCAAGTACACTTAAGTATAATTTTGTATATCTCTGATTATTACATAAAAAGTAAACTGAAAGTATACTCTCTTATTTTAAGTTTAAAGGAAGTATACTAATAGATGCTCTGATTGGCTTGTAAGGAAAAATATGGTGCACCTTTGCAAAGGTAGTTCTCAAGCTGTGGGCGATATATTCTAATGTGACATAGGAAGGGGAACCAAATCTGAACAACTTGTTAAAATCACATGTTTTCTGATTTCGGCAGTCCACAAAAAACTGACTGGGTTGTATTATTTCACAGTTTGTGAATTGGTAGGTGCTCCAGATACCCAGATGTATGTGCAAAGCACTGAAAAAGGGAGTTTTTCAAGACATGTCCCCTTTAAAGTCATAGTAACAGCACATTACATTGAATGCTGCCTGGAACTTTTCAGTAAAACATTTAACAATCACTGAGCTCCAAATATATTTGGATTTACAGCCTCACATCTATGTATCGTCAGATCATATTCAACATGGGATTCAGTAGTTAATAAGACGGATAAGGCAGAGGCAGATAAAATAAGGACATAACAAAACCTCTGCCATAGCACCACTTTAGAAATATTTCCAAGGAGACAGATTACATTACATTTCCCTTTTTTGTCTGAAAGGAAACAATAATTTTACATGTTCTACTGCACATCTGGGACACACCGTAAAGAACCCCGATACGTTTACTAAAAAGACTGCAATGTCTATGTTTGTACGAGTATTTGATTTGTCTCTAGTGATCATGGTAAAGTGCTGCATGGTGAATCAAGGTCCTCAGCGAAAGTATATTAATGTCAAAATAAATGTGAATGATCCCCTGTAGTTTCATCAAGGAAATTGCTGTTTATGTATTTCTCCTGCACGTCCTGCAGACACTGGCGAACATCCCTTCTGTCCATCAGAGGAATTGCGTTCTTTTGTATTAGACAGCACGATGAATGTGCGTCTATGTGTGAGTGCGTGTGTGTGTGTGTGTCTAATTGCAGTCTGCCAAGCGTGGAAGAAATTAATCTGTTCAGCTGTGCTGTACAATTCTTTAGGTATGGCAACAAATTGCATTAGCATATGATGCAGAATTATCCAGTCATCACTGAAGGCAGATTGGCGTGAAAGTGGTCGACATACAGACAGACAAAAGCCGACGGAGGGTTTTGATGGAGTCAGACATATTTCTAACTGATTAGAAGTGCAATAAACCAGAGCTGAACTGCAATAAACTGCAGGCTCCATGTGGGATTGAACTTTAAAGCTTAGAGACACTGAGAGCGTGAAAGAGGGAGGAAGTTGGATTAACATGCATGTGCTGGAGATTATCCTGTCATCACAATAAAAGGGTTGCCTCCAACAGAGTTGGGGCTCAGATCTGTGATACTGTAATTCAATCGGGTGGTCTAATTCAAGTCTATTCCAAAGCTACTGAAGTCTTCATTATAACAACACATAACGATGCAGGAGTTATGACACTTTTCCACTTTGATTGCATTGAATTTGCTGGAAATCAACAAAAAAGCTAAATGGATATTATACCACAACCCACACTCACTGACACATGCACAAACATCAAGAAGTGCATATGCATTAATGGCAGTTTTTAATTTTCACAATATTGATATTACATCCTCTGTAGTTTTCAGCACACAGTGTGTTGCTATTAGTTCACCCAGCATGTCGCAGTAACACTCTAATCTCAGACAGCCGGTTGGAATGAACATTATTTTCATTTGAAATGTTTTGGACTCACATTTAAAAGCTGCAGCATCACAAACTTGTGAAATGCTTTGCATCATTTCAATTTCTGCCAGATTGAATAGCGTTTTGAAGAGCGAGCGCGGCTTATCTGTTCCTCCCTGCCTTTGGATATTCATGTGATTTTCACAGATCTTTTAGACTGGAATATTTTTGCTCCCCCACTTCTGGAGGGTCACGGCGGGGTTATACAGGTGCTGCTGCAGCCTGACGTCAGCGGTGCAGCTGACGAGGAGGATACGATGAAGTGGGACTCTGCTGTGAGGCGTATTCCATCTGCCTGGAGGGCAGGAGACAGTGCTTTAATTTGATCTGATATGATAGGCACAGATATGCACAGACACCCACTAAAGCCTTGAATAAATCCTTCACCCAAAGTTCAAATGGATTCTTGATGGGATTTGGATTAATAGTTGTACATGAAGATTTGCTCTCACACAGGCATTTATAAACAGTTCTTAAAAAACTCGTTATCCAAGCTCTACAAGAAGGGAGGAAATCTAAGCTCTATTTCAAACAAGAAGGTCAATTAAAAAACAGATAGAGTAGAGAGAGAGGGAATTTGGGGGAAATTAGCAAAAGCAGAGAGACAAGAAAAGAAATGCTTGCAGGAGACAACAGAAAATAGAATCAGTAAAAACAAAATAGGAGACACGGAGACAGCAAACAATAGAAAACAATTAAACATGTAACAGAAGATATGCAAACATATATGTATGTAAAGATCATGTGAAGGGTGTCAGCAACATTTTGAATGTAAAGAAGAACGTTAAAAGGGAAATGTTGATCCCTTATTGCCCTCTGCTGGACACATGTCTCCCCCTCAGTGAAAGCCAACAAAACATTCTCAGTCATTTCATTCACACATCACAAGACAACTGCTGAATATTTGATTTTTACAGTCAAATAATCTGATATATATTCTGATATGATTTCATATTTGAATCCCATTTTCCCTTTAGACTGTCTACCTACTGATTTTGTATACATCTATGTATTTTTCTTGATATATTTGTAGCTTTTGTGATGCTCTTCCTTATTCCTTATGTGCACAATGTTCATTTGGAATATACTAGTAATATTGTGTTGAACTCTTTACCTTTTCTAATGTAGTTCAAGAGAAATTTTAAAAGGGAGAATTCAGCAGCGTTGCTAGTCAAATTAAAAACAGTAAATAATGTCTCAAACTCTTGTTACTGTGTCCTGTGCTGTATTATGTCATGCCTTGTCCCAAAAAATATATATTATGTCCCAAAAATTTAGCTGATTTGCATATGAAAATGCTAATCTAGCAAAAGAATGCATTGTCGTAAACTTTCCTAATGAAGAAATGTATGCAAAAACCAAACAGCTATTAGAATGGCATTGCTTATGTGATTAATAAAGAGCTTGCGTAAAACCTACACTATTGTAATACAAGTCTCCCATTTTAAGCATGGATACTTTAGAAGAAGCATCACTTTTATGTTCTATCCTTCATTTTCTGTCAGTGCTTGTGTTCATTAGGAAGAGAGAGATTTGGATTTCAATGCAGCACACCTTCACTCACCAACATTTCACAACAGGGTTGGAGGAGAGTGAATAGTTAGTGAGCTATGCATTTAAAAAAGGCTGCTTTTTATTAATCACAACATCAGCGGGGGACAGACATTTTGTCTCCAGCACCGATCTCGCTGCGGTTGTTTGTTTCATGTTCCTCTGTTTCCAGATTTCAAGCAGACTTCTGTCTCATCACAACTGTCAGCGACTTGGAAGCTCAGTCACTTAGAATCTATGCAGACGGACTGAAGTCAAGTGAAATCAATTTCACAGTGAGGCGAAACAAAACGATACTGTTGGAATGATTCAGCTCAACTTGTGGCAGTGAAATAAACTCAAACTCCAAATGAGAGCCGTGCAGAGATGGCCGATTAGATAATCAATTTTCCCTGCTGCTCGGGTTATTTATGGTATTTTCTTTTAGAACAATGTGGTCTAAATGAAATTTGCATGCTTAAAGCATAACAGCAGTTGTATTCAAAGTGAATCAGTCAAAATGAGTCAGGGATTGAGACTGCATATTTTTACAGATTAACTTGCCAATAAAACAAATCAGAAATTTTAAGACTAGAAGCGGTGCAAAGGGCATTATGGAAGAGGAAGTGCTCAGACAAGGGCTTCAGTGCTTGGTGTTAGCAGTCAAGTCATTGGCAGCATGCTTGTTTACAGAAATTTCAAAACAGATAATGAGTTGGCATCTTATTTGTTGGACAAACCATTGGCGTCACTAACATTTGCCACATAAGCTAGATGGATAATATTTGTGGTGGATGTATCGCCACATGGGCTCATCACAGCATTGCATTTGCTCACAATTTCGCCACATCCAGCCGTAGTACTCTCTTTGGGCTTAGTCTGGCAAGCTCTTTGTGAGTTTATAGAGGCCTCAGAGCAAACAGTTTGTGCAACTGTATAACCTTTACGGAACAGTGGCCACAAACGACAACAACAAGATACTGGTAAATGCTAGAATGAAGCATTGCAGGTGGCATGAAGCAAGGAGATAAGAGTAACAAACTGTGCGTTCCAATACCCATACTACCATACTATCTAGTATGACAGAGAAAGATTTAGTGAGATATGTCCCAATACATAGTATGTCAAATGCGGTATGCCCAAAACACCAGAATGTCCTACTACATTTGGTCGCATTTTGCAGTATGCAAGCCAGCATGCTTTTCTGGCTATTCTGACCCACAATCCTCTGCACAGCAGAATATATGAGTAAAAGGGTCAAAGTTCAAGGCGCAAAGTTATGGCAAAGTAGTATGTCCCTATTGTAAGCATACTGCATGCAACAGTATACACTTTGTAAGGGCAGCTGCAGTACGTCAATGTCAGTGAGTTGACCGGAGGAAAACAACCAACCAGAGCCAAGCTGGAGCCTACCATCTCTGAGCAGTTGTCAATCACTTGCGAACTCCGATCAAACGGTCAAACTAGGCAGCGCTGATCAAATATGAATCAATATTCTGTTACTGTAATGCCTATTTCTCACGTCAAATGTTTTAAGACACATCTTGTAGTGTACTGTTTAGCTGTAAAATTATAAAGTTTGTGACCCGGCAGCCATGTTGAGATCAGTTGAGGAAATACCAAGCACCGCCCACCAGCCGGAGCACACTTTATCATTTTATGAAATCAATTTAAGCACCTGAAGAATTTTTCATTTGGCGTTTTGTGTTTTGCTTGTTTCCTGATTAATTGAATCTATTTTAATTGAATAAGAGCATGACTAGAAAACTAATCTTCTCAAGACTTTGATTTAAACTTACAAGTGTTTCCGACAGCAGTATGTCCTAAAGGTAATGTGTTGTCTGCCTGCTTAAATGATAAGAGTTTATTAGACCTGGATGCTGCAACTAAACTGAGCTGGGAAAGCATTTTTGTCTGTTTCTTATGGAGCTAAAAATGAAACCCGCCTTAGTTGACAGCCTACAAATTGATCAAACTCCTCATTTAGTGTTCACTAGAGGGCAATGGTGAGGTTAAGAGATGAGATTCAGAGCGGTGACCCAGGAGTTCAAGTGCTGATCCTTTATCTCATGTTGCAGGAACAGAAAGTGCATATTTCATATGCATGCATTGACTGCATCTGGAATGAGTGGAATTCAGATGGAAATCAAGGAGTCCTGTGAGGGCTACGTCGTCCACACTGAAGAAAAGCTTATTGGGAAATATCCATTGACATGTTTTAAAGTCGGATGCAATCACAAAGCATAATGCAGAGGAAGTTCAAGCGCTCTGCTATTTAAAGTTTTTGCACCGCAGCAAACAATGAGATCTATTCAGGGGAAATTGTTTGGAGCATTATGTTGATTTCAGTGGTGATGGGAGTGAATCTGACCTGTGTCACATGGAGCGAGTATGTGACTTCAGGAGTATTGTATCCCAACAGTCTCACGTTAGACCCCACCTTGTTGCTATAAATGCCTCCATGCGCTCCAATGGCTACACCATCTGGTGGAGTCGGGGCGACAAATCCCTCCTGCTTATTCCCCAGCGTGCCATTTCAGAAGGTCAAGGAACTGTACATTTCCCTCAGGCTGAGAAAAGAAACAAATCAAAAGACTATTTTATGCATCACTCCCTGATAATTTGACTTTGACTTTCTTTCAAACCAAAACAAGGAGAGATACGTGGGCAGGGGGAGATGAAAGTGAGGACAGAGTATACAGCACACAGCTACTCCCACAAGATAGCAATAAAACACAGTTTGAGGCTTTCTCCCGGTGCTTTTTCTCCTGCAGATCAGGATGATGTCAACTCAAAGCATTTCATATCAACATGTCAGCTTAAGCAATTCATACCACCAGATAGAAATGAAACATGTTCCAAGCTGTATTCAGAAACAAGAACGTTTTGTCAGGTTGGTCTGACCACCCTAGAGAGATATTCAGAGTTGGGGAAAACAAGTTTTGTGTTTGTTTCCATGGAGGCATAAATAACCAACATAGACTTGTTTCATTATGTGATGGACATACTCCCACTAGACCTATTGAGCCATGTTTGATAGACCATACATACCACGAAATTAAGGAGGTCCACTGAGTTTTTACAACACTGTAAATACATAATATCATTTGTCACAATGACACTTTCTCAGGATGTTTTGTGTAACCTTGCAATTTCAGCTTTTCTTGCGTAAACCTTTTTCTGTTGAAATACAACTCTGTGATTTTTTTCCCCCCTCATCCCTTTGAGTGTGGTCTAATTTGTATCTGCACTGGGGATGATGAAATAGTTGGCTGTTTTCCTCCTTTTGTCGGTTGTCATTGACGTAATCTATTCCACCACTGCTGACATGTTAAGAGCCTCGTCTTTTAAAAAACAAGCTCACCTCAGCAGCGAACTATCACAACGTCCTCTTTGTTTTTTTAAACCTGGTCTCTGCTTATAGATGCGACATCCAATCTTATCACAGATTGAAAATAACAAGAGGGCAACGACTGAGTGTTCCCATTCCACCTTACGCAGTGATAAATAACAGACAGCATTCATGCGATACAACTTCTTGCGCATTGACGAACCACAATATCCCATTAATGTGAACTTCATGGGTGGCCTTAAGGGCCTCTGGTGAATGCAAGGTATGCCCTGATACCAGCGAAGATAAAGTGATACCTATATGGACCTCCTGACCTCTGAGGCAACCTTTAAAGGCTCTCCAGAATGTCATAGTTGATGTGTAATGGTATATATTTACATTTAATGACTGCAGAGATCATTAAAGCTGATATTGAGGGGCTCGGATCTACATGAAGCTCTCGGTGATCACAAAGATGTCTTTCTTCCCTCAAATGTTCGCAAAAGTTAATAAACCCCAGTATTTCTGTCCCTACATTGTATGTGATCTACTAGAATGAAAATCCAGTAATAAACTAGTATTGATTCAGAAAGATTTGTGATTTCAATGGTGCTTTTTTCCCCATCCTATCCCATCTTACAATGGCAGGATACTGAGTTGAAATAACATGCAGCCCATACCTTCCTTATTTTGAGTTCAGCAGAGTGTTATCCTAATATTTGTACAAGTGCTTTGTCAATAGTGATGTTTCCTGTCCTCCCTTTTTACTTTTCCAACATAATATTCATCATGAGAGATTTGTTACCAAATCTGAACCACGATGTTCCAGTCAGAGCCACTCTGAGAGGATCATTTCAATTAGGGCCAGCGCAAAAAGCGGCAGCTAATGTCTTGAACAAGAGCAAATAGTTGGTTAATCTTTGCTTTTGTGCGTATATTAATGTAGGCTGTAGGGCAACTAGGGAAAATGAGACAGCAAAGGAGACACTGAGCAGCAGTTTAAAGCACTTAACTTGAAAAAGGCGATAAAAATGAGCCCCGAAAGACAGAACTGTTCTCTACTCCAGTCCATAATTGCTAGTTTCATTTAAAGAGGACTTATTATGCTTTTGTGCTTTTTCCCTTTCCTTTAGTGTGTTATATAGTTTTTTGTGCATGTAAAAGGTCTGCAAAGATAAAAAGTCCAGTCCACGCCAAAGGGAGTTACTCTTCCCCACAGAAACACTGCTCCAGAACTGCCTGAAAAGCCTTGATTGAAGTCCTGCCTTTTCTTCTGTAACGTGGTGATGTCACCAAGTAACACATTTGCATAATACCGGACTAGCGGTTAGTTTTGAACACCCTCAAACAAAGCTAGTTAGAGCGGAGCTGGAGCAGAGTCTGAAGAGTTTGGTTCGGTTGATCAATCACAACAGAGTGGGCCAGCTGACCAATCAAAGTCGATTGGGCTTTTCGGGAGGGGGGGTCAGGAGCTCAAACCAAGCGTTTCAGACAGAGGGTGAAAAGAGGTGCTGCAGCACAGCAGGTATGAGGAAAAATAAAGCATTTTTTGAATGTTAAAGCATGTAAACATGTTCTTGTAGAAACCTAAAATACAAGTATGCACCTGAAAATAAGCATAATATGTCCTCTTTAATATACAGCACTGTGAAAACATTATTTTACTCAAAATTACACACAATGAATTGGTCTGGTTACTCGAGCTTCTATTCTTGGGAAGCAGGATAAACAGGAGCAGTGCACTATGGGTAGAGATCTGCTCCTCTGTGTGAAAACGTCCATATTATCTGATGTGAAAGGATTGTTTTGAGTCTGTTATGGTTGGCCCGGTGCAATGGTGTTGTGTAAGAAAACATGATAATGTTTAATCTATCGCCCTGCGTACAAAAGAATGAAATCAGTTCCACAAGGCCTATAGTTTGTGAGAGAATGCTTCACGACATATCTCCGTATTACAGGTTCAGCATTCAAATCCTCACTGAGATTTCGATGGATTTAGCAATCGAATAAGTAGTTTTTTTTCTTGTACAAATGGCTTAAAACAACTTCTGTATTCTGCACAGGAATGAAAGCTTTTCCGTCAAACAAACAAGCTAGTTAGATGGAGCTCACCAGCTACCCACTGAGACAGGATGCATTCAACATATCAGACTTTCCGAAAGAAAACAGGCCAAACAGTCGAGCCTGGAAGGCATGTTTTCAACTTGGCAAAAGTCTGTCACAATGACTGGCCCTATGCCTGATAGGCCGTGATTTATAGACGACATCTGCTCTGTTGCTACTTTAACCCATTGTACAAAGTGCTCCGTGGAAAAGAATGTGTTTAAGAAACCCACCGTACATGCATGTTTTGCCATTTAGCGGCATTCTCACAGCCTATACTGCTTGATCTACTGGCCTTTTGTTTAACAGGAAGTAAGCAGAGCCAACCTTTAGTGAACTGATTGACTGGGATGTTGCTCTATTCAAAGGTATAATTTATTATAGGGTAAATGGAAAAGTCATCTCTGCATGCTGATGACTCTGCCTTCGTCTTGATGACTTTTCATTTTGGCAGACACACTCGTCATTAAAATACGACAAGGAAATTACAAAATATTTTAGCTGCCCAGAAAGGAGGGTCATTTCCCCACACTTTTCATGTGACTACAACTTCAATCCTGACTGCTCACGCATTACATGTCAAACTGCAATCCAAATTCTTTTCTCAGAGCTACAGACAAATGTATACGTGCTCAGTTTAGTCTCGTTCACATCGTGAGTCAGAGCTGCAGCAGCAACAGCCTCTTGGCACTGCTTCCTCATTAACATATAGGTCTGAAACAGCCTTCTGCTCACACATTTGATCCCTTTTCAACTAAGGGGCCTGAACACCCAAGTCGCCTCAAAAGCTTTTATTCCTCACTATGGGGGGGTTTGGAAACTGCATTAAAAACGGTAGCAGATCCTTTCAATGCTGTGTAGCTCAAGAGAAAGAGCTGTCAGTGGTTTCAATAAAAAAGTAAAAGTGACCTTTTCAAATACCAGGGTTTTTGTAATTACACTTTGTGATATTTATATTCTGACCTGCTCTCATCCACAGAGGTAAAGGTGGCCTGGAGAGGTCAGAGTATTTTATGTCCTCAGGTCCATGCCAATTGCAGCTTCGTAACCTCGTTCTATGCAACTTGAAATTAGCACATATCATTTCCCAAATTAGTGCATGAGAGGCTTTACATCTGAGGGGGTTGATCGGCATCAAATGGTGTGACATTCAAAGTAATGGCTTGAAAACTGCACCCTCTAACCCCATTAAGCCAGTGGGCAGAGACAAAGCTGTGACTGTATTATTTATCTAAAGGGAAAGGTATGGCGGGAGGCTCTCTTGCTGCCATGTTTGCTATTTTTTTGACGGGACAGTATGCCCCCCAACACATTATCTTTTCCAACCCGTCACATACTGCCACTTTGTCACGCCCTTTGGCGTCACTTTAGGTTTAGGCAACAAAATCCCTTAGTTAGGTTTAGGAAAAAACAACATGGTTGGGCGTTACGTTTGTAAAGTGAAAGTGAAACTGAACGTTGTGAATGCGAGACACGGACAAACAGACGATTGTAACATGAAAGTGAAACTTGACACACGAGCGGTCTCCTTGATGAAAGCCTTCTGTTTGTTGGACCCATCCACCTCCCTTTCCGCTCCCCCAGTGTCTTTTCGCTCTTTAAACTACGTCACCAAAGTCACTCCCAGCACACTTTCTCTGAGCATTTACTATTACCCTGGATGGGTTTACATTGTAGTTAATGGAACGCCCGGTGCGTCTAATACTGGTGCTAAAGGATGCCTCGTGCGGCGGTATCAAACACCAATGGCCGTGACAAAGCTTCGGTATTTGACGCCATGAGAATCAAGCTTTCCACTCCAGCATGTCACGTATGCGGTTTACAAGGATAAGGGTGGCAGATTAACCACTCTGAATTCTTAATAATTTTTTAAAAAGTGGGTCAAAAAACTCATTCTCATTTTGAGCTGAATTACAACCCCCCAAACTCAAAATATTGCTCTTGCTACAGTCCAATGCACATGTGCACATATTTAGGGAAAACCAAAGCTTCACATGCCAGCCATACTCTTCAGGGAAGGGGTTTAGTGAACGCTCAATTTGTTTTAGACTAATTTGGTTGCTGACTGATCACTATAGAATAATAAGAGGGCACCAGATGGCCAAGTACTTGCCAGGTGATAAGAATATATCAGCAATAGCCCCAGGGTGGTTTTAAACAAGCACCACTTAATTGACAATCTCGGGGTGTAAGGAAGGTCTTGAAAGATAAATCTAATAAAGTGCACCGTTCCCAAGAGAGGAGTCTCCCAAACCCCCTTGTGGCTGATGGATCAAGCTTGAGTAAACTAGCTTTCAGTCTGTTTTGTAACAAGGCCTTGTTCTGGGCAGCTGAACAGCAGTCCAGGATTTCATCAAGCTGAGAACATTAATACAGCTTTCACTGTTCAACCTGTCAACAGCCCTCCTAACATCTAGCTCCAAGTATTGCTGCGCACGATCGGATATTGAGTCATCCATCTGTTCTCGCACTTGCTTTTAGTGGCATGGCAGCGGGGGCCACGCTCGGCGGATATCTTGAGAGATAAGTGGTGGTTAAAAGTGTCAATGTTGTGATAGTGCGGATGCCTACGGTGCTACTATCCATCCAAGAAATGGAAAAGGACATCCTCTGTACTCCTACCAAGTTGGCAGTGTGTGTTTTTGGCAGGCTTGTTTGCCAGTGGAAGTGAATGAACAGGCCTCTTACTATGCAGCTGCACAACTCAGCTGTTAAATGAAGTTCAGGTGGAAGGACAGTCACTTATAGCTGGAGGATAAAAGCTCACCCAAGAGCACCAAATGTGACAGCTTGCTTTGGATTAGTCCGTCTTATCCATGCATTTCCTATTTATGCTGTCTTGTGTATTTGCAATTTTCAACTATAGATTATACTTCCACATCAGCTGATTTATAATCTCTCAGGTTCCTCTGTTTGTTTCCTGAGTCAAAAGAACTGACAATCCTCGAAAGCACAAACAAACATACCCTGAGCCACCCCTAAACAGTATCTTCCTCCTGCTGACTAATGCAGCCTCCTCTCACTAGGGGGAACAATAACACACAATGCAGGGAAGCAGCTCCCAGATTGTTTCCTTCCCTTGATAAGGCAGTGGCTACTACAGAATAGGAGACAGGAGAGTCCATTTTGCATCCTAAGGGACCAGCACTGTGTGAGAAGATCCTGTGCATTTCGGAGCCAACACCTGCCCCGCTGCCACCCATGAACTCCTGCTTCGGTTCCCAGTCAACCTCCCGCTGATTATCAGCCCTGGCTGATTTCCACCGCTGCACACACAATGCTTTGCTTGTAACACTGACACTCAGGCATCTAGGAAATGGTTATGCAATGTGATATAATTGTCTGTCTGTGGTTTTGGGAGGAGTGCACATTCTGTAATTGCTTTGTTTTTTACGCAATCAAGAATGGTCATTTGGTAAGCACCCACGTTTCATAATGAAAAAAAAGAAATTCAAGTATAGTACTGAGAGCCATGTGCACTTAAGCTTGTCACAACTTTTTAAAGAAATATGGGTCAATATATTTCATAATTCATCCTCAGAGACACTGCAAAGATTGCTCAGTATGAATCTGGAGAGATACTGCACCAAAAATGTAAAACATTCCCTCATTGACAGATATCCATAAAATCTCCTGAACCGCTTATCACATCTATTCCTATACTCAGTTTGTTGCATGCAGTTACACTGGAGTTTCGTCAAAATACGCCTGAATATGCTGTTTCCTGCCGGATCTTAAACGTCCAGTGTGTAGGATCTGGCGGTATGTAGCGGTGAGGTGAGGGCATTGCATCCGACCGAAGCCTTTGCTGTGTGCCAATCGTGTTAGAGAGCTACGGTGGCCAACGCAAAAACACAAATGATCGTCTCTAGAGCCACTTGGAGCAGAGCCAGTGCGTAGAGTGTGTGTGTGTGTGTGTGTAAGTGGGAAGTGAGTGGTGAAGCAAGAGAGAGAGAGGCAGCGACGGGAGCGAGTAACGTTATCGACTTCGGCCCAAGCAGGAAAAGTTAACAATGTTTGGTTTGTCCGTTCTGGGCTACTGTAGAAACATGGCGGTACAACATGACGGACTCCATGAAGAGGGCACCTGCTCTCTATGTAGATATAAACGGCTCATTTTAAGGTAACGAAAACACAACGATTCTTACTATCAGGTGATTATACACGAAAGAAAACATACTTATTAATATTATATTCCATTGCTGCTAATAGATCCCCCCCTAATTGTTCCTTTAAGCGCTGTAAGGAACAGCACAACTCTCTTGAGTGTTTTTATAACCAAAAAATACAATGGAGTCAATGTAAATAATAGCTTACTGTGACATTCTATCGATCCCTTTAGGGGACTTTTGTCTGCATTTACGTCATGCAGGCCAGCAGCTGGCAGGGATGTGGTGCCTTGTTTAAAGCCACTTGAGCTCATTAACACACATGCTCCCGCCACTTTCCCCACGCAGTTCAAGGACAGTTCCTCTCTGACCACGAGGTCACTCAGAGGAACCGGAATCCCTAATGTGACTCTCTCCTTCACCCAGGAGCTCCTACTCACAATGCTGTCATTGATCATTAGCACAGTACTGGAACACAGAATGGGCCGCTGTCCCCCACATTGTTCTCGCTACTGATTTTTTACCACATCAAAGACCTTGACGTCCATCACCAATGAGTCTCACAGAGACAGGATTTCTTGGAGAGGCTGTTGGACATGGGAAGGGAAAGAGTGCTGCTTTCTCACTTCCCAGTAGGCATAATTGTCTCTGTGTAGTTAGGAAGAAGTGAGTGCAGTCATGCAGACAAAGGATTTTATCATATTTAGCGATTTAGTAATTTAGACAGATACAACCTCATTTAAATAATACATCTTAATAAGACAATTCTGTCATAATTAGAGCCACAGCGATTAATTGATTAGTTGTCAACTTTTAAATTAATCGCCAACTATTTTTTTGATTATTTTTTTAGCAGCTTCTTAAATGTGAATATTTTCTGTTTTATTTATTCCTTTACGGCAGTAAACTAAATATCTTTGAGTTGTGGCCAAAACAAGACATTTGAGGACGTCATCTTGGGTTTTGAGGATCGACATTTTTCACCATTTTCTGACGTTTTGTAGACCAAACAACTAATTGATTAATTAATTAAGAAAAGAATTAACACAATAATCAACAATTACAATAATCATAAGTTGCAGCCCTAGTAATAATGTATTTTATTTTCTTCTTACCACATATTTTACAAATTAAAGACAGAAAACAGAAGCTGCAAAAGTCAACCTGTGGTCAGCCTCAGTGTGTTTTGACGGTCAGTAAGTCAACCTATTCTAACGATGACTGTCACATTAGTGAGTCCAAAAGGGAAACCACGGCCCTGTCCAAACATCAACAGTCTGCTAAATGTAATCTGCATCCTGGCTGACATTTCTGACATTTCAGTTCATCCTTTCTCCACATAGCATTTGTCTTGTTCAGTCTATTTGTCTTGGGTGAGGCTGAGCAGTGGATCTCTTCCAATTATTTTCCTTTTTTTATAAAAAGTTAAATTCTTTCCCCTCGCAGGAAAGAGAGGAACCGATCTGCACCCCAATTCGTTGTATTGTCTTTTAGTCAGAGGGCTGAAGTCCTCTCCAACCACCTCCGTACTCGAACGTAGACCAACAATGGTAAGAGACCTTGGTTGTTCCAGAAAGCATTACGATTCATTTATTCATGGGCCCCTGTCTACTGTGTGCATAAAATCAGAGATAATATATTTTACAATTATGAGCCAAAATGAGAAAACTAACAAAAAATTGAAAAAAAAAACAGAAATGCAAGGCCAGTGCCTCATGGTTTCTTTCAATGTAAGATAAAAAGGCAATTTTCCTGAAAGGCCTATAAAAATACACTATATAAAGGTGCTCTTCAACTTTTGCATATGAAACACTCACCCCATGTTGGCTCGGAAGATTACAGTAAAAGGTTTGTAATTTGCTTCAAAACATGCAGATTGCCAGAAAAAAAAAAGTGGATCATCTTGTAGGAGAAGTTTGAGACCGCTTTATGGAAGAGTTGGTGCTTTTTCCGTAATATATACAAATACAGGGACATACCTCAAGCATTGGATACTTGAAGTAGATGTCCCTGACCCAAATCAGGCTGCCTCAAATCTCCATCAAGAAGAAAACTGCAAACATTTTGCAACCTTCTTTCAGGGGAAGTTCAGGGGATCAGTGTTTCGATACAAAGATTTTGGGTGGAATATCATTTTAGTTGTAGATCTTACAATAGATGCATGTAAAATTACAGTCATAACCCACCAAAACAAAGAAAATGTAAAAAAAATTTGGTCTGTCAATCGATTAAAGTATTCAATTGCAATTAATTGAAAATTAATCATACCGTTTTTATCTGTTTAAAATGTACCTTAAAGGGAGATTTGTCAAGTATCTAATACTCTTATCAACATTTATGCAAATGTATGTATATATGTATTATTGGAAATCAATTAACAACACAAAACAATGATAAATATTGTCCAGAAACCCTCACAGGTACTGCGTTTAGCATAAGAAAATATGCTCAAATCATAACATGGCAAACTGCAGCCCAACAGACAACAACAGCTGTCAGTGTGTCAGTGTGCTGACTTGACTATGACTTGCCCCAAACTGCATGTGATTATCATAAAGTGGGCATGTCTGAAAAGGGGAGACTCGTGGGTACCCATAGAACCATGCCAGTTTGTGCAAGTTTGGAGTGTTATTTAACTTCCATCGCGACAAGTTAGTATGACATGGTTGGTACCAATGGATTCCGTTTTCTAGTTTCATATGATGCCAGTATCTTCAATCTAGCCGAGCCCGCTACAGCCTCCAAAAGATTGAATTGCATTAAAGAAATTAGTGCCGTTACATGTAATCATATTACCTTTTGAGAGGGGGATTCAATTATGTCATTTGCTGAGGCATCACGGTATTGTAACAAAGACGTAATTTAATTCAGTATTATATTCTATACTGTACCTATCAGTGTACATATCCTTGACTGGCCTCTCTGGTCTATTAATATTTCCTGTAGGTGCTCTGGTCATGTTTTATAATTCTTCCATGTTTCCACAGTTACCTCGGCTTCCTCTGCTTCCAAACTGTCGAGGACGTGTCTTTTGTCCCCTTTCTTCTCAGAGTTTTGCCTCCCAAATGGGCTTGTGTAAACTGCTTGTGCTGACTGTGCCACTGGTCTTGCGTGGCCGCTTGTTCACTGCTTCCTTTTTTCTTTTGCCGTATCCCCATCTTCTGTGTGGTCACTGCTGATAGCCATTCCTTCTGTTGTTGTTTCCTTGTACCCAGCATGTGTTGATAGGTGAAGCCTGCTTTACATCCTGCCAGAGGGTATCAAGGTGGTTCTCCTCATCATATAGCTCCTGATGTAAAGTTGGAACATGAGGCTGTGTGCCAACCTGTAATCTGTCTGGATCTCTGGGTCTTTCATGAACAATACATTACACTCCTGCCTTTTGTGTTACCTTATTGTGAAGTTCTCTCATAGCTTCCTGCAGTCAGTACATGGTGGTCTCTTTCAGCATCCACCCCTGGCATTCAACCTGGTCCTCTGTGGACTGATCCAGGTAATCTGAGGTAACCGTCCTCCAGTGATCAAGTTCAGTCTTTGTTCTCGTTCTTCCTTTCAACAAACTCATGCTATCCAATGACCTCTTTAAATCATTACTGGATTATTTTTCCCCATCCATATATGTTCATATCTCTATCAATGAACTTGTCCAGGGATGCTTGATTATACTGTAGAAGATGCCTTTTGCTTCCTCTTATTAGTTTTGAATGCAGCAGCCAGAGGGCCATGGGTCTTGTTGTCACGGCGCCTCCTCCGTGACACCTGCCTGCCTGGCGTGAGTGTGTTTTTATTATTTTCCTGCCTTTTAGTATGAATGACATGTGCTTGGTGTGTTTCAGTTTTGTCTGTTTGCTTGTGTCCCTCCCCCTCTTGTCCTCTCTCTCCTTCTCACTACTGACCTGGACTTAATCTGCAATCAATGCTAATGCCAGTCTCCTGCAATCAGCTCACCTGCCCGCCAATCAAGCGAGCTCCTCTTCACGTCATTTAACCCTGCTGCTCCAATAGCCAGTCTCCGCCAGGGCGTTGCCATTCATGGTTTGTCAATGTGCCACGCTACCAGCACCTTCTAGATTGTGCGAGTTTATTTCCTGTTTATGTCTTTGTTTGCTTTCCTGCCTGCTCGCCTCAACTAGCCACTGCTCTCCACCCTCCAGGAAAAACCTACCTGTCACTTCAGCTCATCCAGCCCGCCAGTCAGTTCTCTTCCTGCCGGCTCACATCCCCGAAACCCCCCTCTACCTTTATCACCTCATCAGCCTGCAAAATTTCCTATAATGAAATACTTACTGTACCTTTTCACCTGCCTGTTGTTCAGCATCTGCATTTGTGTTCAGCCACAGAAACCCTTGACACTTTTAGACTGTAACTACTGTCAACATAAGCCCTGTGTGTGCAGAGCATTATCACTCTCATATCCGGAGTACTACAACAGCTGTACAGTTATCAGTCTGTGTTGGTCTGACTGTGGCCATCTGGTCTGGCCTTAAAAACATGCTGTACCTCCAGAAGCACTGAAGGTGGACTTTTGCAGAGAAAAAAGTTAAACTCAAATGTAAATTTTACTAATGCCACAAAAGATTTTAGCAATAGTAGACAAAACAACACTGAGCAACGTATTCTCATACGGTTTGTATGCTATCATACGAAAAGTTATTTCTCATATTCCGTGCATTCTCTTACGAATTAAGCAATACGTCAAGTTATGCTAGTTACATGCATAAAAGTCTTTTAAAAAGAAAACTTCCATCTTCACAGGTAACAATTTTAGGTTCGGTTTAGGCCACAAAACTATTTGCTTAGGTTTCGGAAAAGATCAGGGTTTGGGTTAAAATGACTACGGAAGTGGCGTTGCTTAAGTATGGAAGTTACGTGACAAATAAATCAACGTCAACTTCTGATTTCACACAGGACATGAACAGCGCTCTCCTGGGCGAAAGTCCTGCGTTTTGTCGCTGTTTATACATCCTGGTTCACAATTACTTGGATTAAATACGCATTGATTTTGTGGGATATATGAATTACAGTTACAGTATTACTTTTCGTAGGTATAGCTACAAACAGTATATGAGAACAGCCTGCACTGAGAGCTGTAAGTGCTGGGAGGACATGATCCCTCACCAGCTTCCCACCCGTAAACACTGGAGTGAAGTAGCGTGAACCCAGGTTTCTGTGATGGTTTAGCAAATGTTTTTTTTCACCCTTCTCCATTAAAGTGTTCCACTCAGTGTGATACCTGGACTGACTTTAGAAACTCCACCTTTGATACAGTTTCATGTTAAAACCAGAAATGACTGTTTATCTTATTGATGGAGGAAAAGTATCTAGAACTCATTGTTGTGAAAAATGTACTTTTCAGCAGAAAAATGTTTTTACTTTTCCATCCTTTAGCCTATAAACAGTTGTCTGTGTAGGCTATAAAGATAGGGGAGATTTAATAGACGCCAGAGGATTAAAGATAAGATATCTTATCAAGATATCAGTGAAAGGTGACTTTAATCTTTACCAAGTCTACAAAGGTGTTGCACCACTGTCAGTCCGAGGAAAGGTCATCCACAGGATTTTGCTGGAAGGATGAAAGACATTGATATAGGACCAGAAGATGAGAGACCAACAGGCAGGCTTTTGTGGGGACAGTCCTGCATAGACTAGATTCTTCCACTACACATCCTTCTTTATATGTTAATAATGTGGACTATAATTAGGCACTACAGAAAAGGCCAACCTTGTAGGAGCATGCGGCCATCTGTCAAGACGTTTTAGGGTTGAAATCCAGTCAGCGGTGCCTGCTTGTCTCCATTTCTGTTTCTAACCACCATTGATTAGGTCATGAAGACAGTATCCAAAAGAAAAGAGAAGAAGTTGTGGACCCAGATCAATGACCTGGACTTATATGTAAATGCCGATGATCTGTAAATCCATGCCACATACAGTCATGTTAGAGATGACACCCCTGGCAGAGGAAAAGAAATGTATTTATCAGAGTAGAATTTGTGATAGCAAATCAAGGCAGACAGGAGGGCAAACATCTGTTGAAAAACACTAGAAAGTGCAATAAGATCAGGCCGCAAACAAAGACATACTCAAACATCAAGGCAGTCCCATCATACAGTATCTCCACCTCACCTTTCTGATGTGTTAATCCGGCAAAATCAACAAGAGGCAAACTGGTTCACACTCAAAGTCAAAAATCAATCTTGTATCATCATCATGTACTGGCTGCATAAACAGTCCTAACAAACAGTGAATACCAGCCTTTAAGAAAATACAAAGCTTTATACAAAGCTGCCTTTGAATGAGTGCACATATCCATCGGCCAGACATCATTAGAGATGCTGACCTTTGGCAGAGAACAGAGTTTAGAAAGAGAAGAACAAAGAAAGTGCTAAGGAAAACCAGCCACCAACATCACCAGACAGGCCTTAATATGGAGCTCAGAGGAAAAAGAGAAAAAGTGAGAGAAGACCCACAAGAAGACGAAACCTTTGAGACGGACACCAGTACGATGGGCTACGCCAGAAAAGAGATGGAAAAAATGACCATGTAGGAGTGACGATGTTTTCAACTACGTCATTTCTTTGAAATAGTTGAATGTCCAAGAAGTCCTCCAAATTTAATGCCAAAACACATTGTTTGTCCATGACCTCTGGAACAATACATAGCGTGTTCCTCTCTCAGCAGGATAACATCATTTGTCAGACACTTATAATAACAATCAGAGCCTGTCAGTGGCAAAGACAAGTGCTTTTAGTGGACGTTAATGACGGGGCCAAATTGAACGGTTGCCATCAGCAGCTTTCACGCTCAATACTGGACCGATTTCAGAAATTGTTGTCACCGTTCCATTCCATCCGAAGTTACCTTTTAAAGGGACTGTTTGTTCTTACACGTATAAATCAACCCGGGTCGGTGTGAAGCCCGTCTTGCAAAACAGTGTTGGCTGCGGTCGGAGGACACGGGGAGAGACCGTAGCTTTGGTCTCCAGGGCCAGAGTCTCTGCTGTACTCTGCTCCTCTGCTCCTCTGCTTGTCTGCTTGCTTTCAGTCACATACCGTGCGCGTTCTCGCTGTCTCGCTCCATCTCACGTGCATGCGCACACACTACACACTGCAGAATAGTCAGTTTAGCTCTGAGAATATGTAGTGAATGCACAGTGGACGTTTGTGCAGAAATAAATGCTGCAGCTCCTCCAGACCAACAGAGGTTTACCGTGTCTTGTGAAGTGACGGGGCTCCGCAGCGAGAAACGTTATCGTCTCCGATCGGGTGCCGGTGTCTCTCCCTCCCCGGCCGTGGTCGAGAGGCTGAGGCAGGAAAAGCCAACACTAAGATCAGCAGTGATTCATGGAGAGACCACCCATTTCTGATTCTTACAAACAGTCCTTTAACAAATATGATCGACTTACCACCACTGCACACCGATGACGTTTTTTTGTGCGATTAATTCGCCCATCAATATATTTTTTGAACTGTTGTTTTATCATGAATACTTTCACACAGAACGTGAATATTACGTGGCGAAAAAGTGCCGTTAATTTTTTCAGAACAAGGTTGATTTTCTGAGCTTTCACACCACGAATAAAGGCATCAACCAGTCACATTGTGCGGAACGGTTTGAGTTGCGCATATTTGAAACACAGAGGCTCCATAGTCCGAACCAGGACGACAAACTTTATTACTTCTTTCAACCTCTTACCTTTCACAACAAAAGCCCTAGACATATAATATTCGCAGGTGATAATTTAGCATTTTTGTGTTGTTTATTCATCGCACACCCAACCCCCCACCCCCGATGTCTACAGGCCTTTAGATATTAGTTCACAGCAGTTTGTGGTAGGGTGTACCTTTCATTAATACTGATATTTCTTACTGGTAAAATAAGGCATGCAATTAAAATCTTAATGTGACAGAAAAACCTATGGCATTTTAGAATTATTTCAAAATGTAAAATTATGAACTTGGTATCATGAGACAGATTTCAAACATTCATTAAAACATACCATTAGGCAAAACTATTCTTTGTTTTATATCTTTTTAATGCCAAAATAATGCCGCATATATATAGTTTTTCATATAAAGACACCAAACAAGCATAAATGAGCATACTGTAAATGGAAGGATCCATTTTGATATTTAAAAATTCCCTATCGAATCATAATCAATAAACTAATAAACCAGCATGATATTCTCTAATATGAAGTGATCAGGAAAGAGGAGCAGGAACAGTTCAGTGGGACTTTTGTTGCTTCTTCTCAGTGTCAGTTTCATCACTTTCATCACACATCACAGTTTCATCACATCGACACTAACCGCTCCCTGAAAACATTTTTGTTTTCAGCTTGGGAACCACAAGGAGAGAAAATTTATGGACATTTTGTGTTGCGGTGGGACTCCAGATTGAACTTCAGACGCTCTCTGTGAGATTAAAAATATTTGAGGACATGTCCCAAATGATTACTGACCATATTTGCAACCATTGTCTTCCAGCTCCTCTCCCATGAAACCTCGGTCTGAAGTACACGTACAGAGGGAACATATGTATAGCGTCATTTGTGTTCCTTCTTGATTATGTTGTACATTAAGCACAATGCCTCACCCATTGCCATGTGTGCTATAATGAAGCTTACTATATGATAAGGAAGTCACTTATGTTGTCATCATTTCTGGCTTCCAACTGATTGTCTCTTAGGGCATAGTCTAATTTGGTTTCATTGTTTCCCTCCTCGGTATGAAAACATATGGCATTACACACCCTTACACACACCCACACCTACTCTCTTGTGCATCCACACATTCTGCACTGAACAGATGTACTGACTGCACATAGTAATGTGAGACTTAATGACCCTCAACTCAGACAGAATCTTGAATTTGTCTTGAGCTTATCAGTTGTAACCACACATATATGTTGCATCGCCATCATTTATAAACCTGCAGTTGTCTGTAAATTGGAATTAAATGTGAACACAAATATATAATATAATATATAATATTATATTAGTAATGACATTTGGGAATGAACACTGTAACCATATGAACTAAAATATTTTTTTAAAGGCCCATGTATTGACGATGTTTTTCTTTTTTGTTGTTGTTGTTGTGTTTTGTTGTTGTTGTTTTTATTATTTTATGCTTTTTTTCTTATTC
Organism: Sebastiscus albofasciatus; assembly: GCA_916701655.1. Taxonomy (NCBI): domain Eukaryota; kingdom Metazoa; phylum Chordata; class Actinopteri; order Perciformes; family Sebastidae; genus Sebastiscus; species Sebastiscus albofasciatus. The sequence goes on from CAKAOI010049634.1 coordinate 182,600, forward strand.
TTCTCTTCCTCTTTTCTACTATTTTGCCCCTGGGCAAGTATTTTTTATTGCTATAATTATTTTATAATTATTATTATTATTATTATTATTATTATTATTATTCTGTCTGTTTGTATGTCTGTTTCTCCTTGCTTTTATTTTATTTTGCTTTTTTTATTTGTTTTTCATTCTCTTCTATTTATTTATTTATTTAATTTTATTTTTTAAATATTGCTTTTGGATTTATGATTATGACATGTTCTCTGGCTCATTCATCGATACTGTATGATTAAACAATTCTGTATCTTGGAGAACAGCGTACATGTTTGGTCCAAGTGAGTCAATAAATAAAAAGGTTTTTTTAAATAAAAGATATTTGGGATTTGACAAACACGGACGACTGTCTTTTTACTCACAACAACTTCTAAAGACATTTTCTGACAGCCTCTGTGAGCAGCAGGAGGTTTGGTAAGAAGGGAGTCTTCACTGCAAAGGCCAGAGGGTCAACCTCCCATGACAGCAAGTGTCCACCCTCATGTAGAGTCCTAACACCTCTAAGGGACGTTGCTCTGTTGCAGATACAAGGCTTTGACCTTCATGTGGGAGGAGGCGAACATAAAAATGAAAGATTACGCCATCAAAGTTATCGGAAATTCCTTTCTTGACTCAATCTAAGCTTAGTGATTCAATGTGTAAATCCACACTTTCGGTAAGAAAACCTTGTGAAAAAAGATAAGGTAGATAATACTGATGATGTTTCAGGTGTGTTACTTTACTCCTCGCATAGGTATTTGGTGAAATCTTTATGTCGATCTTTCTCTTTGAGATGCGTTAGGTTAAAGCCCTTTCGTCATATATATTTTATATATGTAGCATTCAATTTAAGATTTCTGCAGACTCTGATATGTCATTGAGATGTTTTACCATAACATTTACATTCACTTTGATTAAATCTGTTTGTGTTCTCCTCAGAGTTGGTCCTGCAGTGTGATTGTTATTTTATTTAGTTTTTATTAAGAAGCTCCAATCTTGGATATTAAATTGTTACAGGGCTTTTTTATCTCACTGTAGAAAAATCCAGGCTGATTATTTGATTAGTTCTGAAATAAGTCCACCGAGACAGTGGTACCACTGGTTACTCCTGTTTCTTATCTCAAGCACTTTAGAGGTGCAGAGGTGGCTTGAATGAATGAATGTTGTAATGATATATATCACTACTAAGATTTACTCCCCATGGTATAGGGAGGTCTTCCCAAAATTGATGTCTACATATTATGTATATATAGATCGTCATAAATAACTGGCAGTGCTGCTCTGTTTGGAATAAAAGATCACCTGATACCACTATTTCGTTGCAAGCCAAACCTCCCCAGATGACAGAGTTCATCCGTCATAAAAGCAGCTTAGCATCTGATGAAAAATTGTTTGTTTATTGGAGGGATATATTTTTTGTCCACAGAATGCACATCACCGTTTTTTTTTTTTTTATCATCCCAAATATTGTTCCGAAAAGTCCAGTCTTAACTAGCTTTGTTTGAGGGCGTGCTAAACTAGCCACAAGGCAAGTATTATGCAAATATGTTATTTGGTGACATCACCATGTTACAGAAGAAAAGGCAGGACTTTAGGCAAGGCCTTTCAGGCAGTTCAGGAGCAGTGTTTCTGTGGGGGAGAGTAACTCCTTTTGGCGTGGACTTTGGGCTTTGTAACTTTGCAGACATTTTATATGCACAAAGAAAACTCTACAACACACTAAAGGAAAGGGAAAAAGCATAACAGGTCCTCTTTAACAATGGACCAAATGAGTATAAGTGAAGTGACGAGATTATGACAATTAACAACTCTGGTTCCCCTCAGCTCCATGGAGCGTTTTAGCATCTTCCAGCTCAATGTTTTGATTTTGCAGCCCGCAAATGTATTGCTTTGGTTCAGTCTCACAGCCCTCATCAACCTTAATCCCAGCAGCAGGAGGCAGCTGTTAGCAACTAGCTAGTGAACATAGTGGAGCTGTTAAGAACCATATATATATATATATATATATATATATATATATATATATATATAT
>CAKAOI010049635.1:0-20525 GCA_916701655.1 Sebastiscus albofasciatus
ATCTAATCGTAACAGGATCAAACAGCAGCAGGAAATATCTAAACTTGGTGATATTGGTTTAAATGTGAAACACAGCAATGCTGAAAAAGAGCAAACATACCTTTCCTGGATTAATAAAAGCTTAAAACGATGATAGCAAAGATTTTTTTTCTAATGAGAATAAAGAAATAACTAGACAGGAATGACAAGAGAAGAGTGTAAAGACCTTGGTTGCCGAACCAGGCGCACAAGAGTGCATCTTACCCCAAGAGGAAGCAGCATTGACAGCTATGTTAGTGGTTGGATGGTTAGTAGTTACTAACAGCAGCGGAGGAGTCGTTCCTGGAGCTGTTTGTGGAGATGAAACAGCAGAAGAGAGGAGAAGGGAGGAGGCTGAAAGACAGAATAAGACGAGTAGAGGAGGAGAAAGAAGGCATGATTGCATTTCTAGGGCCTTTTCACACCTCGTTTGATCCGGACTTTCAGACTTTTCAGTTTGATGTGAACCAAAAATACAGGTGTAAAACCTCCGGTCCGACGAAGAGAGGTGGTCTCGGTCCGGATCAAACTGAACCATAGTTCGGTGTGTTTCTAATGTGAAAGTATGTTTTGGACAAGTTATAGGAAGTTCTGGCCGGTTATTGTCAAGTTATACGCAACCTGGTCACACAAAAAGGTGCATGAATGACATGATAATTCGCAAGGATACAATAAGAATGCCGTTCCTGCTTTTGGCGTGTCTTGTGTACGCCATGTAGTCCGTACTGACTGCAATGTAAACGCATCCGCGTAAATATGCTACGCTCAGAGCTAGTGACGTAGAATAACAAGGGAGAGAGACTGCTGATGGCGGGAGGAGGATGGGTAGGTTACGTTAACGCTTTTAGCAATGTTTGTGACATATTTTCTGTACTTATGTAACGTTGTTTCCTTACGTATTTTACTCAGTTTACGTACTTATTTTAAACCGAATCATGATGTTTTTCCGAAACTTAACTAAGTAGTTTTATTTTGAAAAGACTGGAGGGGAAATGGTACACATGCGTCGCGTGTTGCTGGACATTCGTAGGAAAAAGCAAGAAAAATACGTCGTTGAAAGTCGGAAATTCGTGTCTATGTACACGAATCAAATAGATTGAATTTCATGACTATTTCATGAACTGCCGTGAGACCGTGTGCGATATACGAGTGTACGAACCACAGCTCACACAGGTGATGACAACAGAACGTAGATATGTCATGTAGAGTTCTTCAGTGCGCTCATTTCATTGCAATGTGAAACCAAAACTAACCGGGTCAAATGTAAACAATATAACAAGAACATTGGTTCGGACTTTGAGGTGTGAAAAGGCCCTTAGAGAGCGTTGTGCATTTTAATGGTAGCATGAGTGTTTAAGAAAAATAAATTATGAGCAGAATGCAAAAAGGTCTAAAGGCGTAACACAAGAGTCTGCCTGCTGCCATGAAACAACTAATTCATATTTGCCTACAGACAGACCTAAAGGACTAAATCAAAGAGAAAATGAAAGTGAAGGAACTGATTACAAGTATTAGTAATAGTCATAAAAAGTTCTGCTAAGTTACAATTAGCTGATTAATTGAATAATTTATTAACAATTTTGATAACATATTAATTGTAAATCATTTAATAAACAAAAATGTCAAACATTCACAGATTTAAGTTTTCCCAAATTTGTCAATTTGCTGCCTCTTGCATTTTCTACATTTTAAGGTATTTTATAGATAAAGAAGTCAATTTATTAATCAATGGTGACAAATATAATTAGTTACAGCCCCAGTTCAAAGCATTTATTGACATACTATTTGTCCAAAATCTGGTTACGCACCTGATTGTCCATCAGGTAAATAATGATTTCAAAATGTTATGTACAGAAGTTAATTCAAACACTAATAATTGCTTTAATATTCTTTGAGAATAAGCAATAACTACTGTTAAATGTGTCTAACATCATGAATATTGTTCATACAAACATCCAGCTGTATCCATGATCTTTTAACCAGGTTGGGAAATGAACTGAATTTCATTTAATTTCCTTTAGTTCTAAATTACCAGAGTTTTACTACCTGGATTCATTGCTGTTTGGCTTTGTAAGGACTGTTTTCTTCCATGACTGAGGTCTGCAGGCCTCTACAGTTACTGTTCATTATTTATGCAGCTTGTCAGTGACAGTAGAATTTAGTCACCTGAACTCAGATTTAAGTCCTCTGTGGTTTTTGGACCTGCCAGCGCTGCATGCAGTCATAGCCGCATTAAGCGTTTTGCATGTAAAGCCAGTCTCAGCTGTGGCTTCGCTCCAGTTGTGTTGCTCTTACCATGCGTTGTGGGGTTAGTAGCTGGGTGGTTAGTGGGAGCAGATGAAGCAGTTGGCGTATTGCTGGTTGTCTGTTGGGCTACAGGGAAAGTAAACATTACACATCAGTCAGGTTAATAGACATATGCTGTAGGTACAATAGATTTATATTGTATCAAACACCTGGAAGGAAATGGGAAACTTCTTCGATGTTGTTTTTTTTTTTTGGTCAGTGTATGTGTATACTTGTATTCATCATGATTTAACAGCAACAACCTGTTAATCGTGCTACACTGAGGGGACAAGAACCTGAAAAGACCACTATGTGAGGATAACAACCTGTCAACAGCTACTCTACACTGTGCGGACATCAACCTGTAAACACAGCTACATTGTGAGGACATCGACCTATCAAAACACCTGCATTATGGGAACATCAGTCTGTAGACACAGCTACACTGTGGGGACATTAGTCTAAAAACATTACTACATTGTGGGGACAGTGACCTATCAAAACAGCTGCATTGTGTGGACTTCAACCTATAAAAACAGCTGCATTGTGGGATAATTAGTGTAGAAACATTTCCACATTGTGAGGACATCAACCCTAAAAACACAGCTACATTGCGGGGACCACACCCTGTCAAAACAGCTGCCTTTTGGGGACATTAATCCAAAAACATGTCTACATTGTGGGGACATTAGTCTAAAAACATTTCGACAATGTACAAACATAATATAAACACATTATATTAACAACGTAAATGGTGATATTTGATAAAACTTCCTCAATTGTGAAAAAACGTTTTCTACGATCGCTGCCAGAACAGGATGAAATCAGAACCTTGACTTACGACGTTAGCTATGTTAATATACAGATATGGTCAGCTACCTTACCATGTGGTGTACTGCTGGCTGAAGCAACGTTAGTGGCAGGAGATGCAGAGGGAGCAGCGCTGGTGGTGATGGTGATGGTAGTGGGAGGCGTAACTGATTAGCACAATAAGTCAGCATGTCAGTAACGCAAAACACACAACCACACTGTGTTAATGGGGCAAGCTCCTAGCCTATCAAAAGTCTTTCTTGATTCAGAGAAGAAAAAAAAAAGGTTGATCAAGAGAAGCCTTTTTGACATTTGGTGCAAAAATTGGGTTTCCCAAAAGCTTCTCGGGAGTCAATTCGGTTTAAATTAGTTTTTTTGTTTTTGGCAGAATAATATAGTAAAAAGGAATATATTCTCAAAAAGATTTAAAAATGTGTTTGGGTTTCAATTGAGAACACTTCTGCTCCAAGCTTTTCTATCCTGAATCAGCCCAGTCGCACAGCAGTTTGTGAAATAGTCACGAAATGTAATATATTGATTTGTGTACGTAGACACAGATTTCACGTTTCGCCCAGGAGACCGGTGTTCATGTCCCGCGTGAAACCAGAAGTCAACGTTGATTTATTAGTCACGTAACTTCCGTACTTAAATTACAGCACTTTCGGAGTTATTTTAACCCAGACCACCATCTTTTCCTAAACCTAACTGAGTAGTTTTATTTTGAAAAGACTGGAGCAGAAATTGACGTGTGTCACGTGTTGCTGGACATTCATAGGAAAATGCACAGAAAATACGTTGTTAAAAGTCGTGCTGAGCGTCACAAAAAAAGAGAACTTCGTACCTATGTATGTACACGAATCGAACATTTTAAATTTCTTGACTATTTCATGAACTGCCGTGAGACTGAGTTGCCTGAATACAATGAAATTTGGGACTGAAATATTCAATAATTACTTTGTTTTGTTCTTATTTGCGTGGAGAGTCTAGAGATGCTCGCAGCAAACAACAAAGCAGCGAAGCAGATGAAGCCTTACCAGAGGAGAAGGAGCTGGGTGTGCTGCTGGTGGTGGTGGTGCTGGTGGTTGGGGTTAGTGGCATGCTAGTGGTAGGGATGGTGGTTGGAGATGGAGTGATGGGAGGGAGAACTGGAGATCACAAATCAAAGGATACAGCAGAACGGGAGGGACCACAAACAAAATGGTTTTAATGCTGAAATCCGGTACGCCCAACGCTTGATGCTTCCAACATGTATGAACCTTTTCCATCCTATCCTCATGGATAAGAACATGCTTGTGTTAAAAAGTCATACTATGTGCAAAGTATTTTCTACTTCAGTTGCATATTTAAAATTCCAGTGGACTGCACTTTCCTTTGTTAGAACAAAACCATCCTTATTATCCTAATCAAAGAACAAGAGCTGATTTTCATAAATTCCTGGGACCATTCATTCCCCATTTCAACTCCTCAGATGGAGAAAAATGACAGAAAGGTTAATTAAGCAATGAAAAGATTTGATGAACTCATTTTTTAAAGTAGTGGTAGATAATATTTATCTAGTCTCAGTCCTCCTGAGTCAAACACGTTCATATGGACCAATGCATCAGAATTAGCTGAGTTTTCTCCCTGGTAGATAATGGATAGAATAAATGAGAGGGTTTTTCCTTTTCAGAAGTGCACGGAAAGTAAAATAGCCCCGAGCAACTTTCCATGAAAGTCTTTGAAAAGGTCAAACATGGCACAACTTCAGGGGGTTTGGATTTTTATGAGCAAAGCTTCTTCGATAAACCATCAATGGTGTGTTCACACCAAGAGCAAAGCAAACTTTTCAAAGAGGCGAACAGACAACGTGATGCTGCAAATGAACACAAAACCTGCGTCATTTGAATCAGAAATGGAGGAATAAAATATTGTATGTGTCTGTGGTCACCCAGAGCCTTACCCTAACCGGACCAAACTCTGTGTAGAAACAACAACATCGCTGCCGTATTTATGCCTAGATGACTTTATGTTGAGTGTTGATGGAGCAGCTGCACAGCCTGGCACTGATCCATCCAAACTCCATTCAGAAAACAAACATTTTAAAAGTTGCTGCTTGTCGTCTTGCGGACAGACCTGACAAAGTATGAATTCACACTTTTTACAAATCAGCATCATTATGTAGTTATTTCAGCATCCTTTTGATCCGTTTATTGCAGTTAATTCACAGCATAATCTGTTTATTTTGCGTTCATACTGCAGTAGTGATGGCACTGTATTTGAATACAGCTTGCCACCGGGTGATGTTATGAACCCAGACACGACGCCGTTTGGTTTTCTGACATATCTGGGACTTCCACGACATGTACAAAGCAGCAGCAGTGGTAATTTCTTTCATGGTTGATGGCAAAAAATGGCGGAAAGAAAAAATGTTGGTATCTATGGAGGTGGTCCAACTCACATGAATAAAGTGAGGCGAAAAGTCACTTCGCTCTTGGTGTGAACACAGCAGGAGGATAATTGTTTTTTGGTGATGAACTGAAAATTATTTCCATGAAGAAGAAGTCTTCCTTTTGGATCTCGGATGAGCCCCCAAATTTATCTAAAATTTATAGGAGATGAGGCAAAAGAGAAGGGGACTAAAAGGCTTTAGCTGTCATTGACATAAATCAAGAGATAAACCAACAGAGATTATCAGCACAGCAGCTGAACAACATGAATGAGCATTTAAAAAAATAAAAAGGGGTACATGGAGGAAAGAGGTTGAAAAACCTGGAGAGAGTATGGAGAGAAATAAAAGGGTGATCAAAAGCCAAAGAGTGGAGAAGAAGGTGAAATTAGGTAGAAAAGACTTGTGAAAAGCAACAGATGAAAGAGAAGGAGGCTGCACGAGGAGGAGGAGGAGGAGGGTTGCTTACCGTGGGTGATGGCATTAGTAGCATGGATGGTGTTAGTGGAGTCAGTGGATGGGGTGGCGGGAGAGGAAGCGGCTGGGGGGGTCGGGATGAGAGAGAAAAAGATGCAGCAGATGATGAATGGTTGTGAAGCTGCATGATCATCCTCAGTGCAGAACCTTTAACAGGTCGGGTTTACAGCACAAATGCTCTGCTGCAGGTTGCTTTTTAGTATTTTCAAACAGCGTTGTTACATGAAATATGAAACCAGTTGCCCAAATTCAGCCTTAAAGACAGTGGCAAGAAACAACTTCCCTTTAACGGGTAGGAACCTTGGGCAGAACCGGGTTCTGGGTGGGCGTCCATCTGCCTCGGCCTGTTGTTTGACAGCTTTAGTCCTGAGGTGAATTTTGCTTGTCATTAAGTGTCTAGCTTGCTCTTGTGGAGGCCCAACGCAGGGTGGAAATGACATAGAGGTCATAACAACTTGTCCCGTAAACAGGAACATACCCTCCCTTTATATTCCATCTGAACCATCTGTCTTGATGAAGGCTTTGTTTGCTGAAGAACACCTGTTCTCACCGGGGATTCAGGCGTCCTCGTCACCCCTGGGTGCTGCTCTTTAGATGACCCTCCACTCTGTGGACCAATCTAGATCCAGGATTTAACGTACAACCCTGTGAGCGTTCTCCCATGACCTGTTGAGCTGTCCGGGCTGCCGTAGTCATTTATATTCTGGGATCTTAATTTGCCTTTACTCTCATGAGCACAATCCCACGAAAACTGACCTTTATAAAAAATGTCCCTCTGAGGCCTCAGTAGGACAGGATAGTGTGAGAACTGACATTTAGGGAGTGTGGCTGGGTCACGTCGTCAGCCGGCTCCCAGCTACTGTTCTGACTGATTGCTACTGGTGAACTCCAGATCACGTGACCTCCTGGAGCAAAGGTGCTTGGCCAGAGAGTGAGATTTTCTTTGGGCCATGATCTGTGCAGGAACAGTATTCCAGTTTTAATGGTTTTGGCTGGGCAGTAAGAGGCCGAACGGCACCCTGGGGTGGTTTTCTTTAGAAACGTTCTGTCACGTATGTTCCCTTCAGGACACAGACGGGTCATTTAAGGAAAATGTCATTAACAGAGCATGCCCGAGGCGATTCTTTTCCACATTGTTTGGTGAGAGTGAGCGACAGACGGCGAATACTTATTAAACCACCTTATTTTTTCTCATCTGCAGACACTTGAGCTTGTGAAGAAGGGTTCGGTGAGAACAAGCTGAGTGGAGCATCTGTTTCCTTTTCAAGAATTTCATCATTTCAACCCACTTCACTGAACCTCTTTCCTTGTTTGACTTCTCTTCTCAAGGCAATTTATTATACAGCCAAAATCAAAAATCAAAGGGCGATACCATCTGTACAGCCCAAGATACCCTCAGACAACCCCAGACAACCCCAGACAACCCCAGACACCGCCAGACACCGCCAGACTCCGCCAGACAACCCCAGACACCGCCAGACACCGCCAGACTCTTAATTCAAATATGAAGAACACATTCTCTTTCGGCCATTTTCAGGAAATTCTGTTAAAATGTGCCTGTTGTGAGTTAGTGGAGCAATCATCTTTTGTCCGATCAACCAATGATATTCAGTTAATAATAATATAAAACAGAAAGTTAGCAAATCCAACCAATGGTGAAGCAAGAACCAGAATAAGCAAATATTAGTTTTACGATCCAACGATTATCAAACATTTCTGTGTAGTTACATAGATTCATTTTAGCCCTTCTTCTCTTTCTAATCCTACTCTACCTGATCTTATGGGAAGGCGTATAAATAGCATGACATTTCTGCGTGTCATGATAACGCATTTTAGGCTATTCACGTGTCATTTAATGCCACGTTGTTACCATGAAATACTCGCTGTTATATTCAGGCAACGAAACTACAATAACGGCCAAATTCAAATATGAAGATCACATTTTTTTTCGGGCATTTTCAGGAAATTCTGTTAAAATGTGCCTTTTGCGAGTAAGTTGAGCAATCCTCTTTTGTCCGATCAACCAACGATAATCAGTTTCTAGTTTCTTCTCCTTTTATTCTATCATCTCCTCTGATGTCCTCACCTTCCCTTCTTCTTTTTGCCTCCTTTCTCTTCTTAATCCTGTCTCAAATCTTCACACCTTTTGACCTCCAACATCCCCATCTTCTTTCCTCTTCAAACCTAAGACCCTTGTGCAAAGTCCAGAAGCTAGAATATGTTCTGGGCTTTGGGGAACCAAACCGGAGTCTGGTTGAGGTTTGAAAGTTTCTCTTAACAACACGTCCAGAATCCACTGTTGGGGTTAAGCAGCTTTAGGGGGTTCAGGAAACTTTGGTGGGTATCGGGACTTCTTTAACAAGGCACATAGATCAGACACTGACAGTAAAGTCATCTTGTGAGGCTGAATGGGAAGCCTGTGGAACTGATGCTGCCAAGGTTGAGAGTTTGAGTCCCACTGGGTTCTCCTGGATTAAATATGTATGTCATGGAGGAAAACCTCAGTTATATACATCACTCTGTGCAGTAGGTTAGGGGGTCCATTCTCTGAGCAGGGTCGCCCATGACAACAATGTATACACTCATGGTACCTAAAGGTGCTCCGGGTTGAACGTAAAGTTCTACATTTCTTGAAAGATTCAGCGTAGCCTCATGAAAGTAGGCATGGAGGTGAAATGAGAATAATACCCGATGAACAAGAGATGCACTAAAATCCACAAAACACCAGAAGGTGTAAGGAAAGGTAGTTATGGTTGACAGACCACCGAGAAGAACATCACCCTGAGTGTATTACTTTGAGATCGAGTACATCAAACAGAGGCAGTGGTATTTTTTTAGGACCCGTTGCTGAAGACGGTGTTCACCATGCAGATGTGTTTATTTGTCCTACCTGGGCATCCCAGTCCGGGGGAGTCACAGCTGGTAGTGAGTGGTGTGATGCTGGGCGGGGAGACACCTTTAGGGAGTGGAGGGAAGATTAAAAACAGAAAGGTTAATCAGTTAATATGATCAGGGAACGGGGGCTTAATTTCAGGACAGGTTAGCAAGAAAAGTCCCGTTTTCACACTCAGTAATTTTAATGCATTGATGTTAATCTTAATGCAATTTTAGAGGGTGATGCAGCAGCACAGTATTACAAAACCATATTAAATATTTGAGGTCAGTTGGTTGATTTTACGTAATGTTTATCAAATCAAATACATCAAAAACAAAAAGAACCTTCACATTGTTTGGCTGACTGAAAATGTTTTGTTATTCTGAAACTGACATATTGATCTTTTCTAGGCAAAAGTCTGAGATGTGTGCAGCTATTCATAATTTTAGCCTCCAAAATTAAAATTCAGCCACATGAAAACCTTTTATTCTGCAGAGAAAAAGACATTAACATGATTAAAAGTCATATGAGCTAAATGCTGATGTCAGCACGCTAACATGCTCTCATTAACAATTAGGAATGTCATGATACCAGAAATGTAGCAGTCGATACAACAACATATGATCATCCGTCATCCTCGTATTCTCTAAACTTCTTATCCTGTTCAGGTTTGTGGTGAAATATCCCAGCATGCATTGGATAAGATCTGGATAAATCGCCAGTCTGGTGATATAATAAGACATTTTGCATCCAAGAAACTTTCTCACACTATGTTCCTGATAGCCTGCAGGTTTCTAATAAATCAGACTCTGTGGGTTGTGGTGGGACACAGATTGGCTGCTTTCAGGGATCGAATTCCTGATGTTTTATTTCAGGGACAGTCTGTCTAACCGACTGTGTGCTCACAGCAGCCAGAAATCAAGCGCTCCTCAAGTACTTCTCTGGCCATTTGAAATGTAATCCTGCTGCGGCCCACACATACTGTATATTCACAGGCCTTCGGAGGGGCAGCGGGAGAACAGGCGGACTTTGTTGAGTCACACAGTAACAGAAGGAATGTGTTGGAGTGAATGTCAGTAAATCATCGCAGCGATCGGCCGAGTGAAGAAGCAGGAATTCACTAATCGGGGATGGCATGTGGTTCAAAAGAGGTGAGGAGGGCTGAGGATTGTGCCCCGTCATAATCTACCTTTTCCCTCCTTCTCCTCTTTCTTCTTTCACTCCTCCTCCTTCATACCTCTCTTTTATTTCTTTGCCTCTCCTCTTCCTCTTACGCCTCTTCTTGTCTTTCTGCCACCATCACCTCTTTCTTCCACGTCAACCCGTTCTCACTCCCAACTCATCAAATGCCAACGCTCGGTCAGTGGCCCCCGGCATCGGAAACCAACGCACAGAGGCTCCCTTTAGCAACAGTATGTGACGAACCGGGCTTTCAACTAACTCCGATGTAAACCCACCCACGGCGTTATTCGACGGTCGGGGCGAGTGACGTAGTATTAATAGCGTGAGAGTCCGTTCAGGATGGACGGGAGTGGTGGTGGATGGGTTCGTGTCCCGTGTGAAAATAAAAGAAAAACGTTGACTTATTTTGTCACGTCAGTCTTTAGTTACGTGACTCGTCGGTATCGTCAGTCACGTGAGTCATATGAGTCGTTAGTATCTTCAGCCACGTACGTTACGTGAGTTGTTGGTCACGTGACTCGACGGTATCTTCAGTCCTGTTAGCCGTTAGTCACGGGAGTCATTAGTATCTTCAGCCCTGTGAGCCGGTAGTATCGTCAGTCCCGTTAGTCATTAGTATCTTGAGTTCCGTAAGTCGTTAGTCACGTGAGTTGTTAGTATCTTCAGCCCTGTAAGTCCCGAGAGTCGTCAGTCACGGGAGTCGCTAGTAAGTGAAGTTAACCACGACCGTTTCCTAACCCTAACTAAGTGGTTGTGTTGCCTCAACCTAACTTCCTGTGAAAACGCAAGTTTATTTTTAAAGGACACCATGCATGTAACGAGTAACGTGTATTGACACGGCGTCCCCGCACTAGAGGGGTACCCTGTGCGTCGGTCTTTGATGCCGAGAGGCGCTGACCGAGCGTCGGAATTTGAGTTGGGAGTGAGAACGTGTTGAGCACTAAGTCTTGCAGTGTGAAGCCTAATTTACCCCTCTCTCCTTTCTTTATCTCCCTCCATGTTCTCGTTTCCTTCCCCCTCTCTCTCTCTCTTCATTTTTCACCCTCTTGTTCTCTCCATTTAACGCTGCTTTGTGCTGCTCTGCAGACCTACTGAGCTCTTCAACAGGAGAAAGTGTTGAGTTATAATTAATCTATTCAGGTAGAAGACTTTAAATGTACAGTTAAAATATGTATTTCATCTGCAAGAAGAGAAGCACACATCTCCATGTTTTTACAGAAACAGGAAGCCTGTTGAATTTCAGGAAGTGAAGTGTAAATAAAAACATTTATTGTCCTCTGTAGGTCTTTATCAGGGTGTCACCGTGGCGACAGCAGCTGATGAACTATAATTAATCTAATGGCTCGACACCAGGCTTCACTACCATTACTGTAAAAGCATGTTTATTATCCGCAGGGAGAGGAGCTGCTACAGCCATATTTAACGTTAAAGTAATACTCTGCAGCATTTTCATATAAACTGATGGTTGCAATAACACTGCAGCTTTCTAACCAATATCCAGTTTATTATGAAGCTTTTCCATTTGCTGCTGCTGACACATACAGCGCCTGGGTGGATTTTAGTTTCTACGCTGGCAGAGAGACCAGGATTTAGATCCTCTCTCTGTGGCCTGGCAGGGTCACGGATGAATTAAAAGGGACTCGCTATTCCTCCTCCATCCGTTTTGTTGATTTGGACGCCCAGATTCATGCAAATATCAAAAAACATTTCAAATTAAATTTGCATGTTTGGAGAAGCTTTTTATCCTTTTTCACAGTTGTTGTTGTCGTTGGTGGTTACAGAAATAACCCGAGCACGCAGCTCTTTGGTTAAAGGGGACATACCCTGCTTATTTCCAGGTTCATATTTGTATTTTGGGTTTCAACTAGAACATGTTTACATGCTTTATTGTTCGAAAAACTATTCTTTTTCTCATACTTAAAAGACGTGAGGGTCAGCCTCACTTTCCAAAAACGTCCTCGCTCTGATCGCTGAAACTCAAATTGGTCCTCACAAAGATAGATATACAAGAACACAAACACACACACAGAGAGCTGGGCAGGCGCCTGGCGACAGCTCCTTCTCTGCCTCCATCAACACCAGCCTCATTAACACACCAAAGAGGAACAGTAAAACGGCTTCAGATGGTCCAGAGCGCTCCGCTAGCCTCGTAAATAAGAAAACAACATTTTCAAGGTAAACGAAATAAAACACACCTCTTCTATGTGGACAGAAAAAAGGAGTGAGATGTACTCGGAGGAAAAATGATGAAAGCTCCAGTGAACATTGACTGCGGAGGCTGGACGTCATGGTAACGACTGCATATCCATCACTTTAAATTTGAGCTAAAATTCATTCATTAAGTTGTGATTAATGATAATATATGCAGCATATGCTTAAAGATTAAAAATACACACCCTGATTTTGTTATAGCCCCCCGCTAAGTTTAATGATCTAAAACTCAGTTCAGTTTCAAATCACGAACCGCGAACCAGAAGTCAAATTTCGTCCCACCTCCAACTATCGACAAAACTCTGACGGATGTCTTCGTGGAAAATACTATTTTTCTAACATGCATCGCACTTAATGGATTTCTTTCATTTGTAACTGCAATTGCGGCATTACGCCGATGTGGTGTTGGCGCCGTATCGTAAACAACACAGTGATACGGGAAAGGCGCTGCCAAACATGCCAAAGAGGAAGAAAAGAGCCGTCTGCCAGTAAAGTGGGAGCAACAGTGTTTCCGCTGGTAACAAAACTCCTTTTCCCTGTCTTCCGATGTTTTAATATAGATTTACCCGCCAGCTGGCGTGAATAAATTCTGTCGTAAATGGCAGTCAGGGATTGTGAAAGCCGCTCCTTACGTCTCTACATGTGCGCCTGAACAGTTTCATGATGAACCAAAACTACTTCTACACCTCTCAACGGGTGGGCTGGCTGACCATCACCGGGCGCATTTCCTCCACGACAGCGCGCACACTGCGCAGCGACCGGCTCTAGTGCAGCTCGGAAAGGCCCCCGGAAGTGAAAGTGGCTCACAACACAACCACTTAGTAAGGGTTAGGAAACGGTCGTGGTTGACGTTAACTTCACTGACTAGCGACTCACGTGACTGACGATACTAATGACTCACGTGACTCACAAAATTGACAATACTACCAAGGTCCAAGGTCCAATCTCATAAAATCCTGGATGTTGCCACCTCCACCTCATTTTCAGCCAAGAAAAACTGTCCTCCCGAAAAACATCACCAGTCATTTCAGCAAATGCCCCAAAACAAACTGTTTAAGTGACAAAACCCTCCAGTGGTCGACAGGTAATGTAACAGAACGTCTTTAACTTTAACACAGGAGATTGTCCTTCCCTGTTTCCAGTGTTGGTTTCTTTAAGCCATGAAACACCATTGTACGAGCATTAATGCGTCTATAAAGTGTAAATGGCAAATTAATTCAGTTTGAAGAACAGTGAAGGGTGCTTACTTTGAACTATGAACTAACTGTTGATTCTACGGCCGCAAACTATCCCAACTATTTTTACTGCAGCTCAGCAAACACCAAATCTGATCATTAAGACCTTAAATAATAAAAATGTGGCTCCAGGACTTTGGCCAAGCAGCATATAGGAATATGTTGAACATGTGACTGTGTTTTATGAAACACAGTAAAGGAAGTGAAAACCTCAAAGCCAGGAGCGAGAGAGAGAAACAATACTGCGTCAGCCAGCAGCTATAAAACTTCCATTATTGAAGAATGGAAAATGTCAAAGTTTGTGGGCTCTCAGGCTGTAAAACGACATGTCAAAACACTGCTGGCTTCAGATGTGACCTTCCCTACCTGGTCTAATCCTTCCTGGGACTCTGTAAACCTCCGTAAAGAGGGTCCAAACACTAAAACACAACATTTCACTCAGACAGTCCCCACAGTGCTTTCAACAACTCTATCATGAGGTCCTCTTTGTGTCTGTGCACATGACGTGTTAGGCTGTCCCTTTAGTCTGTGACCCTGATTTGAACCATCGCCACTATTTGCACAAAAAACACGTGAACCGTTTTAATCTCCGAGCAGCAGACGTCTGTGAATGTAGAGTCAATACTTCACCTTTTGTTTCCCCCAAATTAATCCTCTGTTTCTGTTTCTGTTTCCTCCTGCTGCTGCAATTACCCAGTTTCCCTTCAGGGATCAATTAACTCCATCTCATCTTTATTTATTACTTAGTTCTGTAATCAATGCAGCCGTGCGAGCCTGGAAAGACAAGTTCCTGCTGGCTGTCGAATGTCTCGCCATATTTAGGTCAGAAAATAGTGAAAACGGTTCTTCACGAGACCCCCGAGCCTCGAGTGATGTCTTCTAATTACTTGTTTTGTTCCAACAGTCCAAAACACTGAGATATCAACAAGGGAAAGCAGCAAATCCTCACATCAGAGACACTGGAATCAGTAAGATAGAATCTGTGGCCCCGACCATGACTCTGAAATATCAGTAAGTTACAATCTATGGCCCCGACCACGGCTCTGAAATATCAGTACGTTAGAATCTATGGCCCCGACCATGACTCTGAAATATCAATAAGTTAGAAATTATGGCCCCGACCACGGCTCTGAAATATCAGTAAGTTAGAATCTGTGGCCCCGACCACGACTCTGAAATATCAATAAGTTAAAATCTTGAATGTCAAACTTTTGAGTTTTATAACTTTTAACGAAGCCGAAAAGATTCAGATTCAATAGACAGATTGAGATTCAGGATTCAGACTTTATGAACTACCTGGAGAGTTTCAGTTCACAGATACGGTCAAGTTATCGTGTTTATATAACGCCAGAGTTCAACCTGTCACCAGGAAATTTGGGGCCTCGTTGTTGCAGAACAAGTTCAGGGACGGCCTGCAACACCTCGACAGGAAGACTCTGACCGACTGACAGTTTCTCGGCCGTGTTGTGGAAAGCTTCTCACTCGAGTCATTCACAGCCACATGTACAGAGTCCACTGTGATTGACACGGCACACAATGAGCAGCAACGAGCGGCGTCGGGATGCATCAGACCATCTGAACCGGACAATAGACCCTTTTTATGTTGACGTCATGATGACATCACGGTGTTAGCTGGAGGCAAAACAAAGGAGACTGGAGGCTAACACTAGCAGTGGGCTAAAGTAACACATCTAAAATGTCATCTGTGACAAAAATGACAAACTGTGATTCGAGGCTCTAGCTTGTCAGTCTCCAGACAATCTAGTTAGCTATAACTAACGTTAGTCAGCCGTCTCCTCCTCCTGCAGTACTCTCCAGCGGCGTAGGGGTCGGCTGATCTGGTCCCGTCGGTTAATGTTAACTTTCTCAACTAACACTGGTGAGTGACGGCACATATTGAGAGAAACTAGGAATGTGTTCCAATCCACGTACTTCCAGAAGTACACTTCAATGTAGTGCACTTTCTGCACTCTGTACTCACTTGAGTAGTGCGTAAATTTCTGCGGGGTAGGGTCGTCTCAAATCGAATACTCTGCGGCGCACTGACCGGAAATGATGATCGCAACATTTGACCGCGGCTCGCTACCCACCAAAATATCTTCTGAAAAAAATGAAAGCAGAGTGGAAATTAGGTTTCCAATGTCGTCGCCTACGATGTGTCCTCCTGTTGGCTGAAAATGCACCGGTATGTTTACGTATTGTTTTATTCTGTTATCTACGTGTGTTTGAATAGTGGTCGTGGCTCCGCCCCTTCCGCTACGTAGCCAAGATGGAGGCAGTTGAGTGTGGAAAGTGTCCAGCGTTCCACACTCAACCATCTGACCGTTTGGAGTACAACATCCGGGTACTTTGAGTGCACTGCATTCTGCCGTACTTCCCAGTATGAACGCACTTATACACTCAAAGTAGTGAGTGTAAGTACAGAAGTACGCGGATTGGAACATACTGTAGGATTCTCTTCAGCATTGTTAAAATAAACAAGCCAACAACACTTGCTATCCAACGTTAACTAACGTGTTCAGAGAATTATTCTGCCTCCACGTAACGCTCCGCTCACTAAATACGTCATCATGTTAACTAACAGAAAAGAGGTCTATATGATATTATTGCACATTTTCATCTATGCATCATAGCTGTTAGCACAAGCAGATGTATACAAACCTCCAGGACACACACACACATACAGACACATGAGCAGGGTGTTAGCAGCACTCACCACTAGCTGGCGCAGCAGTAGTTAAGTGAATGCAATGAGGGTAGCAGACTGTGAAGAGAAGGACAGATTAGTGGACATCAGCGTTTTGGTCACTTCAGGGAAATACAGGAACATTTTTAGAGCCGTAACGTTGATAAGAGGTCAATTAGTCAACGAGGCGATCAGTTAATAATAACTGCATCATGGGAGGCGGGTTAATTACACAGCAACAAGACAAGGTCACAGTGTCACTTACACAGTTAATTAATAATTAAGGCAGAGCGTAAGCAATCAGTCATTCAGCGATCATGTAATAATGGGTTGAACATGGAGGTCAGTCACTGAGGCAGTCAGACAGACAAGATAAAGGTTGTCTGAAGGTCCAGGAATTAGACAGAGCCCTCAGAATTTCTTTAGTCATCTTGTGTATTCAGTAAGTAAATATCGAGAATGTCAGTTCAGTACATTAACAGTATTATATACAGTAGGTCATGTCTTCTGTTTTTCTCTTATGTGACAGCGCCCCTCGGCATTGGAAACCGACGCACGGGGTACCCCTCTTGCGTTACTTTTGGACGGCGTGTTAATATATGCTCGTTACATGCATAGTGTCCTTTTCAAAATAAACTTTTCACAGGAAGTAAGGTTTAGGCAACACAACCACTCCGTTAGGGTTAGGAAACAGTCGTGGTTGACGTTAACTTCAATGATTAACGACTCACGGGACTCACGGGACGATAACGACTCATGTGACGAACAACTCACGTGACTCAAGGGGGTTGACGATAACGATCACGTGTCAAACGACTCACGTGACTCACTGGAATCACGATACTAACGACTAACCGGACTGACAATACTTACGACTAGTGACTAGTGACTAGTGACTCATGTGACTCACGGGACTGGGGATACTAACGAGTCACGTGACTAACGACTTACGTGACTAACAACTTACGTGACTCACACGACTGACGATACTTACGACTCGTGACTAGCGACTCACGGGACTAAGGATACTAATGACTCACATGACTCACAGGACTGATGATACTTATGACTCCTGACTAGCGACTCACGTGACAGACGATACTAACGACTCACGTGACAGACGATACTAACGACTCACTTGACTCACAGGACTGATGATACTTATGACTCGTGACTAGCGACTCACAGGACTCACGGGACTGACAATAACGACTCACATGACTGCGGTATTTGACGAGTTGGGAGTGAGAACGGGTTGGCGTTATCAGTCGTTATCAGCCTCATAGATGAGGGTCAGTAGGGGCCTACTATGTTATAAAAGTGAAAGCGAAACTTAACGACTAACATTCAACAAAACCACTTAGTCAAGTTTAGGGAAAAACATTGTGTTTTGGATTAAAATAACTACGTTTCAAAAGTGAAAGTGAAACACAAAAACAGCTACACAGGATGCGAACCCCGTCGCCCTGTTGTCTGTGTCCCATCCATCGCCCCCGACCTCCACCTCATATAGAGTTTCACAGTGAAGATCACAGCAGATAAGATGTCAGGTAGAAAGAAGAAAAGTTAAAGTCATCTCCCCCCACTGTGTTTTACACTTTTACTGTGCGTGCGTGTACAAGAGAGTCAGGAAACTTCGTGCAGAATCATGCATTTTCTTGAAAACCACTGCAGGTCTCACACACACACACTATTCTCCAGTGGGTACAGCGTTGGCAGGAATTTCCCTGAAACCGCTGTGGCTAACCTCCTGCGGCTACGAACTCATTAACAACGCTTTAAAGAAGAGGTACAGTACTACTCTGTGGAGACACACACACGGACATACACAGGATACTCTTACACTCTGGTTAATACTTAAATACGGTGAGAAATTCTTGATTATGTAAAGTTGGTTTCAGGTTTTTAAGTGTGTCAAGAGAGTCTGTGGGCTCTTGTACCAGTGTGTGTGTGTGCGTGTGTGTGTGTGTGTGTGTGTGTGTGTGTGTATGTATGTATATACGTATATATCTAAGGGTTGTTAATCGATTAAAATATTTAATCGCAATTAATTGCATATTTTTATCTGTTCTAAATGAACCTTAAAGGGAGATTTGTCAAGTATTTAATCCTCTTATCAACATGGTAGTGGGCAAATATGCTGCTTTATGCAAATGTATGTATATATTTATTATTGTAAATCAATTAACAACACAAAACAATGACAGGTATTGTCCAGAAACCCTCACAGGTTCTGCATTTAGCATAAAACAATATGCTCCAATCGTAACATGGCAAACTGCAGCCCAACAGGCAACAACAGCTGTCAGTGTGTCAGTGTGCTGACTGGACTATGACTTGCCCCAAACTGCATGTGATGATCATAAAGTGGGCATGTCTGTAAAGGGGAGACTCGTGGGTACCCAGAGAACCCATTTACATTCACTGATCTGGAGGTCAGAGGTCAAGGGACCCCTTTGAAAATGGACATGACGGTTTTTCCTTGCCAGAATTTAGCATAAGTTTGAGCGTTATTTACCCTCCTTCATGACCAGCTAGTCTGACATGGTTGGTACCGATGGATTCATTAGGTGTTTTAGTCGATGGACAATCATGAGATTATTATATAATATTTGATTGATTTTATTTTATTTCCCTTTCAGGTCACACAGTAGTGTGTGTGAGTGTGTTTTACCAGCCAACTGGGTTTTTAGAGCGGAGCAGGAATCAGGAAGGTGGTTGGTCAGCAGCCAAAACTGGTGGCTGGAGTTAATTATCTTTCCAGCCGCAGTCAAAATGTACCAGAATTTGGCTGAAGTCTGGTTGTAATTTTCCACCCTGATAGCAAACCCACTGAAACATTTAGTGCTTGAAGTTCCTGCTTGGTACAATACAACGTGTGTGTGTGTTTTACATAATATCTCAGCACAATGTTTTTACTGATTATTATCTCCTCTCCGTGACCTCGTTAACTGACGGGGACTGCTTCCTGTACTCACTGCAGCTGAGCGTGGTGTCGGTCTGGGCCATGGCGGACGGGATGGTCCAGTGGCTGTTGTCCCAGTCGATGACGTTGCCCACCTTGTCGCAGCTCAGCGAGTTGAGCTGCTGCACCGTCATGGCGTAATCCCAC
Source organism: Sebastiscus albofasciatus (assembly GCA_916701655.1). Taxonomy (NCBI): domain Eukaryota; kingdom Metazoa; phylum Chordata; class Actinopteri; order Perciformes; family Sebastidae; genus Sebastiscus; species Sebastiscus albofasciatus. The sequence goes on from CAKAOI010049635.1 coordinate 19,318, forward strand.
AGACGCAGGTTATAGATGTTCCCGTCGAAGCTGTGCTGCCCTGAACACACAGAAACATCACAGGTCAGATAAATGCTCGTGACCTTCATATTAATTCAGGTTCTTTAGACGTCTTTGTTCAACAGCATTTAAACGACTGCATTTCTTATTTTCTTTTCTTTTTTAGAACCAGATAAAAGTCTAATTGAGACATAAATCTCTTTTACAAGAGGCAGAATTCTACCTTTCAGCCTGCTCGACACAAAGATTTAAATGCGTTGGAACAACTGTGTGACATAGACCGACGCACGGGTTACCCCTCTAGCGTTACTTTTGGACGGACCGGGGACGGCGTGTCAATCTACGCTCATTACATGCATAGTGTCCTTTCAAAATAAACTTCCGTTTTCACAGGAAGTTAGGTTTAGGCAACACAGCCACTTAGGAAACGGTCGTGGTTACTGTTAAATAACAGGACTTACAATACTAATGACTCACGTGATTTACAGAGCTGATGATACTAACGACTCACGTGACTAACGACTCACGTGACTAACAACTCACGTGAATAAATATTCGACTTATGAGACTAACGACTCACGTGACTAAAGACTCAAGTGACTTACAGGGTTGAGGATACTACCAACACACGTGACTAACAACTCACATGACTTACGGGGCTGACGAGACTAACAACTCACGAGACTAACGACTCACGTGACTTACGGGGCTGACAATACTAACAACTAACGTGACTAACGACTAACGTGACTAACGACTCACAAGACTAGCAACTCACGTGACTTACTGGGCTGACGATACTAACGACTAATGTGACTAACGTGTCTAACGACTCACGTGTCTAACGACTCACGTGTCTAACGACTCACGAGACTTAGAGGGCTGACGATACTAACGACTCACGTGACTAACGAGTCACGTGTCTAACGACTCGGGGGACTAACGACTCACGTGTCTAACGAGTCACGTGTCTAACGACTCGGGGGACTAACGACTCACGGGACAAAATAAGTCAACATTACTTTTAGTTTCACACGGGTTCAAAGTCTTGTGTTTGTTTGCCCCGTCCAGCTCCCCGCCCCGTCACTTGAAGTGTTATGAGATATTTTGACTTGTAATTAGACAAATATACTTGGTAAGATTTTGTGTTTTTGCAGTTTCCAGATGTGTTTAAACCTGCAGATCACCAGTCGGTGATAAACTTCTTG
>CAKAOI010049636.1:0-33765 GCA_916701655.1 Sebastiscus albofasciatus
TTGAAGTTAATCTACATTTGTTTGAAATTGTGCATTTTTTCCCTTAACAATATGTATTTACATAATCCCAGTCAATCTTCTCAGGTACACCCACACAACAAACAATGATCTTGTTATATTTACTCCAATGTTCAATGGTCCAGTGTAACTGTGAAATGGGAGGAGTAACACCATGAGTGTGGAGGGTTACGTTGCACCACATCAGCCCTGGCTCTTTCTAAATCTCTGATAGGTTCAGGCTGATGAAACATCAGTGGCCCCAGACTAACCTGTCAGACCAGAATCAGTTTTCAGGTGGATAAATGTCTCCCATCTGTTGCACCCCAGGAGAAATAAATGCTCTAACAGCAACCAGTCCACATGTTGTAAAGTGAAGCTGTGTGGTTCCACTAAGAAATATGGCTAAAACATAATAAAATTAAGTTGACTTTATATTTTACGTACAAAAATTAAGTTGTTTTTACAAATACTAGTCTTGTTTGATCAACATGATAATACGATGCAAAAAGTTTCCTTGATTTTTTAAAGTAGGTCTATCAGGATATTTTTATCAGTGCAGTGTTGCCAACTCTTTTCCAATGAAAGTAGCTTGCAGCACTGAGTACAAAAGTCCCTAAATCTAGAGAGAAAGTTACCAAGTCATCAACACTATCCCTTCAGGGATGGACTGTCAGTGTTCAAAGACACTCCCCCAAAATTATCTTTATGAACATAAACAACCAACATTGCTGCTGTTGGTACTCACAGCTGTTAAGCTAGCAGCTGGTGGAAGACTCCGGTGACACGCAATGAGTGCACACAGGTAGACACCCAGGTAGGTAGATAGGTAGACAGGCAGGCAGGTAGACAGGTAGGTAGACAGGCAAGTATATAGATAGGTAGACAGGTAGACAGGTAGGTAGACAGGTAGATAGGTAGACAGACAGGTAGGTAGACAGGTAGATAGGTAGACAGACAGGTAGGTAGACAGTTAGGTAGACAGGCAGGAAGACAGGCAGGTAGACAGACAGGTTTGTAGGTAGACAGACAGGTAGGTAGACAGGCAGGTAGGTAGACAGACAGGTAGGTAGACAGGCAGGTAGACAGGTAGATAGGTAGACAGACAGGTAGGTAGACAGTCAGGTAGGCAGGCAGGTAGGTAGACAGACAGGTAGGTAGACAGGTAGATAGGTAGATAGACAGGTAGGTAAACAGTTAGGTAGACAGGCAGGTAGGTAGACAGACAGGTAGGTAGACAGACAGGTAGCTAGGTAGACAGACAGGTAGGTAGACAGGCAGGTAGGTAGACAGGTAGATCAGTAAGTAGCCCGTCCAATCATTACATTCGGGCGAAATTAAATGATTGGAGAGTTTATTACAGCCACAAATACCAGAATGTTTTTGTTTTTGTGAGAGCATTTGATTTATTGATTGCTGTCTGGATGCGATGACAATTTCAACAAACATAACCAAAAAAGATTCTATAATACATTACCCTCTAGCTTTGTGCTAATTGGTGAGCTTTAAAGGTGTTGGTAGGCAGATGTGTGAACTTTGGCTGGGTATTAACACATGCCTGCAACATCAGTTAACACACACACATAGGAGTGGTATAAATCTTCTCATTTCACTCTTGGAGAGCAAGTGAATATTCATCCATCCATTATCTGTAACCACTTATCCTGTTCAGGGTCGCGGGGGGGCTGGAGCCGATCCCAGCTGACATTGGGCTGAGACAGTGTACACCCTGGACAGGTCTCCAGACTATAAGCAAGTGAATATTGTTCCCAAAATGTTGAACTATCAGTCACACATTCAACATGCCGTCACCAAGTACACCGAGTACACCGAATACAAACCTCGACGTTTCCAATCTAAGAGTAAATGGAACCAACAGTCAGCCACCATTCATTCATTCATTCATACATTCAGTCAGTCTGCTACCTCAACCTCACTTCCTCCTTTCTCTCCAGCTGTCATCCCTCTCTTACTTGCTCTCTCTTTCCATTACTCCCACCTTCATCGTCCCTTTCCTCCTTCCACCCTGCTATCTCTCCATCATGCTCTCCATCCATAGACCCATGTCCCTCTCCTTCCATCCCTCCTCATACCTCCAGTCCTTCTTCCCTCCATCCCTTTTCTCTCTCCAACCACACCTCAATATCCCTCTTTCCTTCCATCACTCTTTTCTCTTTTCATCCCTCCAAACACTTGACCTCCTCCTTTGTTTCTTTCTCCTTATGTCTCTCCATCCCTTACTCCGTTCCTTTCATCTCTTCTGTCCTATACTGCTGTCCCCCTCTCTTTATCTCTTTTCACTCCTCTACCCTCTCTTTCCCTCTTTCACCCTTCTCACATCACACCCTCATATCCCTCTTTTTCCTTCCCACCTTTCCTTCCATCTCTTCATCGCATCCTCACTCTTTTTCTATCTCATCCCCCATTCTTCGACTCTTTGCACCTTTCTGGCCTTTCTTCTCTCCCAGCACACCCCATCTCCCTCCTCTCCTTCCCTGTCTCTTTCTCTCTCTCCATCCCTTACTGCGTTTCCCTTTTCACCCCTCCATCCTTCCCTTCCTCCTTTCACCCATCTCTTTCCTCTCTGCTCTTCTGTTTCAGCCCTCCATCGCTCCCTTCCAATCTCCCTCTTTCCCTCCTTTCTCCGTACCTCTCCTCCACATCCACACATCCTAAACCTCCGTCATCCCTCCATCTCTTCCTATCTTCCTCTACCTGGCCAAATCCCTTTCTTCTTCATGTCTTTCCTTTCATCCCCATCCTTTTTTCTCCCTCTTACCTCCTTTTCTCCCCCTCTGTCCTCTCTCTCTCTCTCCCCCCGTTTCCCCTTATCTCGCCTTCTTTCCTTCCCCTCTCACTGTCCCTCTCTTATCTCTTTTTCACCCTTCCTCTCCCCCTCTCTCCCTCCCTCCCTCCCTCCGTCCTAATAGCGCGGTGACAGCGGCAGTGTTTCTAATCAGAGGTGAGGAGAGCGAATGAGCAGCCGTCCGATCCTCTCTGCTCTCTCATCAATCGGCTCTAACTGAATGGGAGCAAATCTCAGCCGGGACAAAATTAATATGTAGCAGATCTGCGGCGCGCTCGCCTACCCTGGAATTGGAAATGGCTTCTGTGCTGCCTGACCCGTATCCGTCCGCATGTGTGTGTGTGTGTGCCCGAATGTGTGTGTGTGTGTCAGGAGGTTGTGGCGGCAGATTATTGGAGAGACAATTGGCTGTACGGCAGTAATCAGGAGAACACTGAGGTGTGTCTATCTTATGACTGCTTGCTGACAACCCCTTACACACACACACACACACGCACACACATCCACCGGGGCACCCCGCCCCTCCGCCCCCTATCCAATTCAATCAGACAGTCCATCCGCCCTGCAGAGCAATGTGGCACTGCCCCCGTGCATGACAGTATCAATTCAATTACCCAGGAAATGGATCCATATTCAACCCATATAAACTCATACTCGGAGCCAGGAGGGGCTGCTGCCGCCGCCGAGACAAAGAAATGCGCATTTACCCTGTAATAACTTTCATTTGGACTGGCTTTGAAAACCATTCTCAGCCAGGCATTTGTCGCTGTCACATCACGTTATCCACAAATCAGGTTTACAAAATATCAATTCAATTTCTGGCGTAGCGCGAAACGCTGCGAGAGGAGAGGGGTGGGGGAGTGGGGGGAAGAGAGAGAGGGACACATCCAGAGAGAGAGAGAGGGCTGCTGAGGGGCCCCTTGTGGCTCGGGCAGATTTCCAGTCAGAACTAATCAAAAGCAGAGCAGACCATGCTAATCTCTTCAATTTCATCCTTTAGACTGCTGTCTTTTCCCGAGTCGTGAGCACACACACACACACATGCATGCATGTTTACGCACACACAGTGGGTCAGATAAAAACATGGACACACGGGCAAAAAAAACATACATAACACAGACATAAACCCATTCATAATACACACACACACACACAGTATATCAGGCACCTTCTTTCTCCCACACACACACACACACACACTCAGTGGATCATCCTCCCAGGACTGTGCTGTGCTGTATCTGCAGCTCATCTGTGTTCTGCCATGTTGTAGGAGGGAACCGTTGTGGAGTCTGGAGGACAACGAGTGTGAGAGCTGAGAACTTCTCTGTGCTTTGGTAAGTTGAGAGAAACGGAAGGACGGGTCTAATGAAGCTGTGACTGGAATGATTTAACATTAATGGGAGGAGGAGGAGGAAGAGGAGGAGGAGGAGAAGGAGGTCCCCTAAGGGCCACAGGGAGGGAGGAGTCAGCTTTGACACCCACCACCCCTGCTAACTGGGGAACATGTTAAATATTAACCAACAAGAAACAAAAAGTGCATCAACTTAACACCACGGATTTAGCTCGGGGAATCCCTGCTGTTATAGGGCCGATCACACAGCGACACGTCGCCACATACATCCATGAACACGTCCATTTTTGTCACTTTTCTAAGTACCATTTAACCGTTATTTGTCACTAGGGACATGCTTTGATTTTTCGATCAGTTTGGCTCTCAGCAAAGATAACAAAAATGGGGATTTGTTCATCTGCTATCGTGCCTACCTTTAGTGGATCACAATATATCGGGTATGGAATTAATGTGCAGATACTCCGGTTCAAAATGAGGACCAAACTTTTCTATGGATGTCAGTTTTTGAGCCACAACAAAGGCCAACATGTGGCCTGCAACGGACTAGGTGAGGCTTGTTTTTAGACTACCGGAAATGCCTTTTAGCACAGGCTTACGCCTGGCAAAAATATATGTATATCAATATCACACATGAAAATTACATGCCAGAAAAAAATGAAACAAAAAGTAAAAAAAAAAATCAGGCATACACTAACTTTAAATGAGTTTATTCACAAGAGGGGGGTCACAGCTACATAAACAGTCTGTCTACAACACATGGAATCGCTGATCAATGGTGGGTCACAATGATTGGCTCATGATCATATTAACAGCATTACTATTTTATTTTATTTTATTTTATTTTATTTTATTTTATTTTATTTTATTTTATTTTATTTTATTTTATTTTATTTTATAAAATGTTGACCTGATAAGTAAAACAACACATGGATCCACTCCTATACAGTCGAGAGGACAAAGTGTGAGTAAAGACAGTGAGATTGGAGAGGAAAAGATGAAATGAGCAGAAAGTGCAGAAAAAGAGGAGGAGAGAGGAGGTGTCATGGTTGGATGGACAAAGTCCTTCACACCGATAAAAATCCAAGTCTGGGCAGACAAACTCTGTGTCACACTGATTATAGTTAGAGCTTTCTGCTTTCACTTTGCCCTCTCCTACGTCTCTCCTCCTGATGATCACCCCCCCAACCCCACACCCTGCCTGTCTCACACAAAGTTCTTTGATCTGAGACTAAAAGTCTCAGTTAAGTAGTTCAGAGACATGTCTTCAAGAACAGGCTTGATTTTCATGTGGCCAAAAAGTAGATGCGCTTGTAGTTGGGGCACGTTGGAAACAAGTCTGAGACAAGAAAAGAGCAGTAACCAATGAGACTGCATGGACAGTATCCAATGAGAGCGCACAGGAAACCAGAGGGAGCGCACACACACACACATACACACACAAACACAGAATCATATCATTAACATAATAGGAGTCACGAAACAAGCTTAACCCTCATCTTACCGACTGGGGTCCCCACAGACCCCAGAGGTAGTATCACACACTATCAGGCTTATTTTAGTAAGTTAGTGGTGCTCTCACTGTATGTCTGATGTTACTGTATGCCTGTAGATTCAAAGTTAATTCATGTTTCTTTTCTCAACCGCAACCTTCCTCGTGGCTCGTGTAAATCCATTAGGTTCTGTTTTTATACTCTGCTCTTTTGTTCGATAAATCCACATATGACTGCTCAACCCTGTCTCCTACAAATGACGTTCCCATACAACTAAACTGCATTGTCAGTAAGGCTTTGAGGGAAATATACCGGATTATGGTTGCAGTTTTAAACACGTGGTTAACATTGTAAATATAAACAAAACTACTTGGTTATGTTTAGTAAAAGATCATGGTTTGGGTTGAAATAAGTATGTTACATAACTTAACTACGTACGTAAGTATCAAAGTATCCATCCATCCCGACCTCCTCCCTATGTCGACTATTATTAGAAATATATTTGTGATACATCAAAAACAAACTTAATCCGGGAAAAAATATGTTTCCCTCAAAACGTAATTGACAATGCAGTTTAGTTGTATTGGGTTCTTTTAGGAGATTTAGGAGATTTTGCGATAATTCAGTCTTGGATTTTTCTGAATGTTGGGCACCCCTGATACAAAGCGACTGTTATTGAAAGTTATGTGGTGTAATATCAAGTATGACAAGCGAGAAAGTTTCACTAAGGGTGGGTGTGAGGAGTGGTGGATGGGTCAAGCAAACACAGGACTTTCAGTCGCAGGAAATCGCTGTTCGTGTCCCTTGAAAAAACTAAAAGTAAATGTTGACTTTACATTTCATAAAGCGTTTACGCTTGTCACGTCACGTTACACATGAGGATGGTTGTTATTTATGTACGCTAGTTACATTATTATTTTATCATTTTAACACAAACCATGATCTTTTTTTTAACCTTTACCAAGTCGTCTTGTTGCCTAAACCTAAGCAGTCGTTTCACAACATTAACCGCATGGTGTTGTGTGTTTCTGCACGCATGATACAAGACTGATATGAAATGTATTTTCGATTCAGAAATGTCTATATTCAACATATCAATGGTTTGCAGAAATGTACAATGCCAACATTTTTTTCTGGTGACTGGATTGAGAATAACCCTTTCCTGTAAGGGAACAAGTGAACCCAAATCTCGCCATTTCCTTTAGTTTTCACCCCTCTGAACGTGTGCAGGCAGGCGACACGAACAAGTTATTTACAAAGGTGGAAAAGCTCAATGATGATGAGGCACGGCAGAGTCTGTAGCGACAGGAGAGGTTAGTACACAAAAAACTCTGAGCCAAATCAAAGGAGAACCTGAAAGGAGATGGAGCAAGAGTTGCCAACTGATTCTTCCAAAATAGAGGAAGAAAACAGCAAGAGTAGATTTCTAACATAGCGCACACAAAATCTGGATTTTGCAAATTTCTGTGCTCACAATTCACATCCTGCGTGCTCTATTTTTGACTTGCAAACTGAATTAGTTTAGTGCTTGTTCAACAGATTGAATAAACCTCCATAATCTGCTGCTCATTAGATCAGAAAGGAGTGAAGAAAGGAAGAGGAGATGAGCGCAGGAGATGAGGAGGTGCTGCTGGCAGTAATGTGTCTGCTGTTGTGAGCTAAATTCCTAATGAAACGCTCTCTTCTTCGATAATCAGACACATGGAGCTTCCTTCATCTGGAAACTGTTGGCAACACAAACGTACGGCGCTTCATGAAATTATCCACAGACACACTGATGCACACACACACACACACACACACACACACACACACACACACACACACAGCATCAGCTCTCACAGTAATTACACAGTTGCAGAGAGCGCCGGGGCTCAAAACGCTGTTTAACAAATCAATTTGAGAATGCTTACCTTGTAAAGCTGTATCTATTTGTGTGTGTGTGTATGTGTGTGTGTGTGTATGCGTGCGTGAGTGCGTGCGTGCGGACACTTCCCTGAGCTGATCCATTAAGGCTTTAACAAAGAGCTGTGCTCGGCCGCGCTGCTGGAAATGTGTAATTGGAAGGATAGCTAAGGGCCGACACACACAAATACACTTTATTGATCCACAGCGTCTCCCTCATAGAGCCTCCAGCTAGCACACACACAGCCGCAGCGAGGGGTTACACTGACTTTACTCCCATTCTGTTGCCATCAGTGGCAGTTTATCAAGCAATCAATAGTCTTTTATTTTCTCATATCTTTAAATGGACGAATATCCTGAATATGATTTTTACAACAGCAGGGGAGGAATGTGATGGAAAAGAAGGGAGGAGGGAGGAGAGGAGAGGTGGGGAGACGGGAGAGGAGACGGAAGGGGAGATGGAAAAGGACGAGTGAGGCAAGACAAGGAAGCGGAAAGGGCAAGAAGGGAACCTTTCAAGGGAAGAGAAAGGAAAGAAAACAGGTTACGAAGGAGAAAAGAGGAGGTGTGAAGAGGAGAAAGGGGAGGTGAAAAAGAGAGTTAAGCTGTAGATGTTGGACCACCGCCAGCGGGCAGGAAGCCGCCGGTTGACCTGAGCACCATTTGCATGTTAAGTGGTGTCAATCTGCATTGATTCCCACCCAAATGAAATGCAGTGGGCTTCAATAGAGCCTGTGCTTTACAAGGGCCTCCTCACTGCTACATCCAGCCTATTGGATTCAGATTAACAGGCTCAGTATGGCCGCACACTGAGCAACTTATCTTTAATTAAAATCACTTCCTTCACAGGATCCACTGGACTGGACTTCACTGGATTGGACTGGAATGGGCTGAACCTGGACTGGACCTGTCTGGGCTGGGTTGAACTAGACAGGATCCCCTGGAAGCGAACTGGACTGAACCCATTTGAAACACCAACACGTTCTCATTCCAACTTGTCACATACTGACGCCAAGACATCGCTCTGTTTTTTTTAAAAATGGTTGAGCTTAAAATTACTACATTTTTACAGTGAAAATGTGACTTGACGTTGTGAACACAGGACAGGAACGATCAGATGATTGTAAAGTGAAAGTGAAACGTAACACACGGGAAACGAACAGCGGTCTCCTGGATGAAAGCTTTGTGTTGTTTGACAATTCCACATCCCCTCCTGCTCGCCCTGTGTGTCTCTTTCACTCTTTAAACTACGTCACCACAGCACTTTCCATGTGCATTTACTGTTGCCGTAGATGGGTTTACATCGAAGAGCCCGGTGTGTCTCATAACGCCGCACAAGGGTGTCCTGTTTGGTATCAAACGCCAACGGCTGTGACAAAGCGTCGGTATTTGACGCCCTGGGGATGAGAACGGACTGGTTTGAATCGACATGACACAATCCCAATAGACCAAACTGCTCTATGCTCCCAAAAAGAGATTAGCGGAGCTTTTGTCAACTGATGTTTTCCAAGATAGGCATCTCCGCCTGCTGTTTTGGTTCATGTACTGTAAAGAGTGGTGCAGGGATGATGTATTTTTGATTCGCATAGGTTCCCTCAACTAAAAGCCAATGGGATTTTTCCATTGAGTTTTGAATTATTGCAGAAAATCTCTGCGGCAAACAAACGTTTATGATGCTTACACGTTTTGTTCCGTAAAATAATCTCCACAAATGGACACCACTTTTATGAGTTTTGAAGCGTGAATGCAATCGGCAGAAATAAAAAGCTAACGTTAGGCTATAGACTAACTACACCACAGTTGCATGAACGTGAGTATACACAACGAGGCTGTAAATGAGGACGAGTCGGCTTGATGATCTTTAGTAGTCTCATTTAGCAACCACCTTTTTAAGACACATAAATTCACAAGTGGGATATTTACTGACGTATTTTATATCGTAGAACAAAACGGTAAAATCTCTTCAGCTTGTGTTAACCACAGACCTGATTTAAAGCATCTAACTAAAAACCCATTGACTTCCAGACGAGGAAACTTCCGGGTTTTAGGAATCATTCCTGTAGCACTCCATGTGCAGCAGGGCAAAGTGCAAAAGGGCTGGGTGAAGTGGAGTATATATTGGAGGGTGTGAGTAATAAATACACTCTCTCTGTCATGGCTGTGAAACAGCTGAGCCAATCACAGAGAAGCATGACAACAGCTCAACAAATGGAAAGACGCTTCTCTAAGGAAATCCTCTTGTTGTTTGGATGGTGCAGAGCAGCACGATGGGAACACACACAGCGCCTCAAATCTGCAAATGGTCACATCATATCGTAAAATGTGACACAGCAGCGTTTGCACCGTAATGCATTTCAAGAATAAAACATGAAACATCACTTTTGCTGAAAAGAAAGTTGGAAAGGAGGCAATGACACACAGGATTAATGAGCTCCGGTAATCTGATGCCTCCTGCATAAACAAGCAGAATACCCAGCTATAACTGACCAGTGTGGTGTGTGTGTAGAGGTGTGTGTGTGTGTGTGGTTATTCTGCAGCATTTGCATGTAATTTAATAAAGGAAAACACAGCGGATGGCCATGCGTAATGGCACCGCGCTCTGACACGGAACTTCTCCAATCAGAAGCTGTACATTTATCACCATATGTATCCTGCTGGAGGGATGAACTGAAGGAGATGTTTATCATTCAGTGTACACACATCCAGGGAAATACCGGAAGTGAAAAAGTCGCCATTACTGCGGCAGCATCTCCCTGCAATACACGCACATTTGAATATAAGCTGTGCTAAGAAGTGTAACATTACAATTGCAAACACACAAATTACAAACACACAAAGTGTCTGCTGACCATGTTAACTGTTGACTCTCAGCAGAATACGTTGCAGTTGCTCGTAGTGATGGCAGCTGTTGAAAACACAACACAAAACTACAATTTGAATGTAGTCAATTTTGAATACTTACTCATCTGTGTTTATTATCTACGCCACCATTTACGTACTACGAGCCACCATTTACGTACTATGAGCAACCATGGACGCATTTGACCGAAAGTTACCAGTTAACACAGTTAGTAACTGAGTCACTATGACTTGCCACCGAAGTAATGGCGACGCCGCTAGATGGCGGAACACACACAGCGGTTGCCGGATTTGTCTATAAAGCAGCTGTGGACACTTGTACATTTAGTCCCATGGAGAATGACAAACAAAAATCTGTGCACATGTCATGGTCAGGCAGATACCAAACTATCGAAGCGCTGCTCGCGCTGGTTGTTGCAGTGCCACAAAAATCGGGCCCCTAATGTCTCAGTGCTTCATACTGGGTGTATTTGCCCAGTTAAAGCATTGCATTCAATAAACTTTTAGATGTAGTCAGGATTTAACTGGGTTGGTTGTTCCCTAATTCTACAAATTATTGTCTGACGTTGATTTCACTTTCTACTGATTTGAAATGAGCTTGTAAACTGGCTACTTGTGAAATAATCCAGACGTTTTTGTTTTTACTTTGAAATGGATAAGTGTTCTGTGTAGATTAATAGGAGAATATAAACATTTATTGCATTTTAAGTTCAGGCTATAGGTCAACACAATCTGAAAATTGTTCAAGGTAGTGTATTCATTCATTCATTCATTCATTCTGTTTGAAAAACATTTTTGATTTTGTGCATGTAGAAGGGTAAGAAAAACCCTGGTCCATTTAACATCCTGACTATGGAAACATAATCCTTTACTTCAGGTAGTAAATACTGACCATTAGCAGCTGATCACACCGCCGATTGAAACTTAGCTTATTTAGTAAAATAATAATAAATAAATAATATATACAGTAAATCCGTAGGGATACAATTTTTTGCTTTGGGACTGAAGATTGGCATCAAGTGTTGCATTAACGCTCAATATGAACCAACAGAATTGGATTGCACCAAACCCCACTTCATTGGCTCGACCCAAATGAGTTTAAATAGAAAGTTCTGCTGAAATGGCAACAAAAACAAATTGTAACAAATGGCTGCATGAAAGAAAGGAAAGATGCATTCAGTGATCGTGGAATGAAAAAATGTTCAGCAGTAATGCAAAGAATAATATCATTTGTAGTTTCAAATCTTTGGAAAATGGGGCCGACGTGATTTTTAGTGGACTAGCTGTTTTCCTTAATGGGCTTCCTGTTATAAATTACACTGCAGGAGACTGCATTGCAGGTCGTTCATTGTCAAACCATGTCTTGCCAGTTTGATAATCCCGGGTTAAATCCTCCTGTGTGGACACGTCCCCTCAGCATCATGGTGACTGGCAGTCATCCATCAGATGAGTCAGCTTCAGCTGCAGACAGAAGAAATCCTCACAGCTCTGGGAGAAGGAACTGAAGCCATGGTGTGCTTCAGTTTAACAAACTGTCAAAAGACTTGACATTTGACCAGGTTTGGATCAACTTTTTTAGAGTTTCAACTATGAAGTCAATTCGGAACTTGTAAGCTTTAGTTCTGTATTGTCATAGATGCTGGAGTGTGGTCGCATGCACAGTGATAAACACTATAGCATTAGTTACTTTGGCACGGTGTGAATCAGCAGCATGAGGCTGCAGCTGCAGGGAGAAGGACTCGTCCAGTCCGCTTTTGTCTCATTCCGCTAATTGACACATTTGTGTGATGCCATCATAAAATGTATACACCGACATACCCAACTTCAGTTTAACAGTGTAGGCATACAGTTTGACACAAATCATTGTCCATTGAGCTTGATTAACTCGGCTAACCGGGTTAAACCAACTAACAACATTTAGTAAACTATGGTCCCATTTAGAGTCAAATAGACCATAAAGCAAGGGTTGCTGTTGTCCGGTCTGGGAGTTGTCCGTGTTTTCGTCTTATAACTTTAACCCTTTCACAGTGTGTTTTCACTTCGTGAAAGTTAATTGTAACATTATGGTCGCCTGAAAATGTGTTATTGATGGCGACGGTTAAAAACCAAGATGGCGACAGCCAAAATGCCGAACCCAAGGCTTCAAAACGGCAGCCCGCAAACCAATGGGTGACGTCACGGTGACTACATCCATTTCTTATATACACTCTATGGTCCAGGAGCAGGATGTCACTGACAGTGGTCGTAGAGCAGACTGATTCCAGTCAATGTCTGGGGGGTTGTAGTCTTTTACCCCTTAACTTTTTTTCTGATAATCACAGTGAGGCATGTTCTGGAGCATAATATTTGTGTGAGGTGTATTATGGAGATGACAGCTGCAGTTTGAATTCATTCAGGAAACAAACACTTTCCAATTGGTGTATGCTGGTGTGAGCTGTGTAATGGCGCATACTAATTCCTGTTGATGTGGTTAATGTGTGGTGCATCGTGGAGAAGACTAATTCCTGGCAGGTAATTGAAGGAGTCTGTCTAATTAGAGCGTTCCTGTGATCAGGGCAAGATAATTAATTATGAGAGATCTGGAGTCGCGATCGCAGTGTCGATGTGTGTGTGTGTGTGTGTGTGTGTGTGTGTGTGTGTGTGGGTGTGTGAGTGTGTGCATGTGTGGATGAATGAGTTGTACGTTGTACCACAACACTGTTAGCTGGTACAGGGGCAAATTCTGTGATCCTAGCTTACACACACACACATGCACACACACACACACACACACACACATACACACAGACATGAACATACATGGATCTCTAGTCATGCGTTGAGGATGTAATGAGCACCATCTGATTACTGCCACTAATTAACAAAACACACACACATACACACACACACTAATAACACACGGTGTCTCTCTCATCATCATTCTGTCATCGTTGCAGCTCTGGCTGCATGATCTGTGTCATCTGAAAGGTTAATGGTTCCACTAAAACTAAAGTTCCCTTTTGGGAGCGTCTCCGCTCATACTTACAGCTTTAATTAACACACACACACACACACACACACACACACACACACACACACACAGTGTACAGTAAATTACTTGAAAAGCAGCAGTCGGTTTATGATAAACAATGGACCTGTGCTGAAAAGTGAAGAAATTAGTGTAAAAGAATATAATAAACAAAACACACACAATTTTTAACATTACAAAATAAATAGGCATACTTTAAGCATAAAAATACATGGATCATAAATAAATTGCAAAATGGATTCTGTCTCGCAAGTTAATTTAAAAAAATGTTCCTACTGATGTGGGCTGTTTGTACACGTTGAAATGCCACAGCATGCACAGCTGTTTTTAAAGTTATACTACTCAGGCAGTTGCTGTAGAGCAGAGTAGAGGTTATCAAAGTCTGACTCTGTGGGCCCTCCCTCAGACAAAATCGAGAAAACTATGCCTAAGTACAGTTCCCATAATCCAGGGACTTTTGGGGATGTAAACAATCATTTTTTTGGTAAATTGACACCATTAAAAGCAAGAGTAATGTGATTGGTCCCATTGCAGATTTTTTATTTGGCGCTTCACCCCAAATACAAGCACACGCTTGTGCACACACACACACACACACACACACACACACACACACACGGACACACAAACAGACAATTGCAAAGCAGATAATAGCGAGGCTCACCATGCCACTCCCATCCTACAAATCAGCCTTAGATCAGCACCACGGACAGCAGCCGGAGTGTCGCCATGGCCAAGGGCTTTGGAAGGAAGTATTGTTTTCACCCACGTTGGTTTGTTTGTCTGTCCTTCTGTTAGCAGGATTACTCCAAAAGTTCGCGATGGATTTGAATACAATTTTTTGGAGGGGTGGATTGTAGCGCAATGACCATATCATTAGATTTTGGTGGCGATCCGGATCATGATACACCGATACGTTACGTGGAAACACACCATGTTAATAATAATGATCCGACCACCTCACGGTACCGCCAGCTGTGAGCTGTGATCTGTTTTTTAAAGTCGTGCACCTTGGCGGAGGTCTGCGCTCTCCAAGTGCCATTCTAGTTATGGAGTGGGATCAGGGATTTAAATCTATAGCAATGGAATTGTTACCTCTGCTGGAAAATGCACACTTACTGTAATCTGTGTCTGTGAGAACAAGTAGCATTGATAACTTTGGCTGCTGTCCATGGCTGGTTAAAAAAAAGAGCAAACGGAACAAACGGGTGGCATAGCAATTGTCTGGAGTGGTTGTGTGTGTGTGTGTGTGTGTGTGTGTGTGTGTGTGTGCCCGTGCCTGTGTGTACACACAAGAAAAACATTCACAGTTATGTTACGCTGTTGGCCAAAGGCGACATGAGGCTAGTTTTTCGTAGCCTTGCTTATCGAGGCTACATGTGCTTTACATGGAGGTATGTAAACAATGAAGAAGCACATAACACAACTGCCCTTGGAACAT
Source organism: Sebastiscus albofasciatus (assembly GCA_916701655.1). Lineage (NCBI taxonomy): Eukaryota > Metazoa > Chordata > Actinopteri > Perciformes > Sebastidae > Sebastiscus > Sebastiscus albofasciatus. The sequence goes on from CAKAOI010049636.1 coordinate 14,878, forward strand.
TCATAAAAGTAAACAAGAGTTTAGGATGACAAGGATTATGAAGAGTACACTGTGTTGAGCGATTGTAGTCATTCACCTGAAGTGGATTTTGAAAAGAGGAGTGGTTGCATGTTCCCCTGGTCCTCAGTGAACATGATCCACTACATAAAGTGCTCAAGTGGATTTCTTCTTCTTCTACATGTAGGTTTATGTGCTCTGGTGTATTAACATGTGTATGTTTCCAGCAGTGTGTGAATAAATGTGTGTATGTGTGCATGCACTTGCCCGTCCTCTCTATAATAGCCACGCTGCTATCAGCCATAGCCTCTCACAGCTACTGCGGGACAACCAATTCCCTTTATCAGGCTACTGATAACAGGCTTTAGCTCTGCTCTGCCGTCCCACGTACACACCATCACACACACAGGCCACTAAATAACTAATTAGCTTCTCTCTGGAGGGTGGGGGGCGGGGGGGTGACCCACCACCCTGACAAAGGCATGCAGCGTTTTAATGTAAAAAAATGAAATCAATAAAGGCGTGGGGCGTCGGGCAACTAGCAACCAGCCCCCTCTTAACATTAACAATTATAGTGATTAACAGTGATACCCAGAGCTCATTATTCACAGGCAGCGGCGAGAGAGAGAGGAGAGATAAGCTTGTTTATTGGAGAGGGCCCTTTTCACAAGGTGCAGTCGTTCATCATTTGGGCTGAGGGGGTTGGTGGGATGCGGTTGGGAGGTGCGGGGGTGCGGGGTTGAGGGGCACCACAATTAAAAACACACTGTGACCTTGTGGCTGGAAGGACCTACAGAGGTGGAAAATTTAAACAGGGAGAAGAAACACATCAGGACGGTGCAGCAGCCGGTATCCTGCCCTTCAACAGCCATTATTATCATCATCATCATCATCATCATCAAAGTATCAGAGTTGGTTACTGCTGGAGTTACTAATACTGATGGTTTCTCAACTGCCATTATAATATAACGCCTCTGTCAGACATGCACTCTGTTATGTTGATGTGATGCCTGTTCATGTCTTAAACACCATCCAAGTCACTTTCATGCAGGAGCACAAGGTTAAATACACACAGATAGAGAGATTAAATCACGCAATTATCATTTCTTATATATAGACAATCAAATTAGGTTAACAAAACATTGTGAATGAGCTTCACATCAACCTTTAAAAAAATATAATTTCCTCTTGCATGTCTCAATAAAGACCTAACATATACACAATGTGCACCGACTGTAAGTCTGAATGACAAAAAGCCTTTACTTTAACAGACACATGATGAAGACATCAATGTTTTGGATTCCCATGTCTGAAAAAGTCTGTGTAAACAGGATATGTTTGGCAAAAAGTGACCCTGCTCAACTGGTAGGAGAGTACAGAGAGACCTGAACCTGGCCCATACCCCCATCTTTAAGACCCGATCGGACCCCATTAGCTTGCCGGGCTAATGCAACACATGGACTACACTCTGTCTCCAAACGGAGGAACAACCATTGAGACGAACACTCCAACATTTTGGAAAATAGGTTGTTTCCCATGTTATATGAGAAATTGTATATCGTGTTTATACTATTTTTAAAATCTCACTTTATAGCTATTTTGGTGGCTCATCATTATCTCTTAGATTTCTATTTCTACATGTGTTAAATAACTTTATAGGTGTAAGTAAGACAGCTTTGGAGCTGTTCGTTACATTTTGACCAAACTAGTTTTAGCATATTCCCCATCATGCTCCCAGAGATTGTGGTAAGCTATAGGCTAAACACATTCTGGACTTACTGCTTCTCTCTACACTGATAAAACTGGACCAGGTAAGTTTCCATTGCATCCCTTGTGTGCTGCTGCAGGTGTACTGTACACTAGAATTTTTTTTAAAAAAGAGAGAGAGAGATAACAAAAATGTGTCTATGGACTAGAAAGTCCTTGTTGGTCTTTTTTTGGTAACAAAAAACAGGTTCCAAGAATTGAAAACCAATTGTTTTTGGTTGAGAAAGGCCTTGGAATTCCTTTTTGTATCAGTACGACATGCCTCACATTAAACAAGTGTCAGTCCGTGCTGTGAACCATCTGTGTGTGTTTAATTGGTGCTAATTAAACACATCTTTTCATTAGCGTAAATACTGTATGTTTTCAGGAGGAGGTTTTCACCTCCCGCAGCCTCTCTCAATGTTTCTCCAGTCTTTTCATCAATCCCTCCTCCTCCTCCCCTCCGCTTCACTCTCTGCACGCCAGCACTATGGATGCTTAATGAGCCGTAAAATATAATTCAGAAATGATAGTCGTCTGAAAGAGATGGAGAGGGAGAGAGAGAGATGGAGGGATAGGAAGACAAAGACAGTTTATTGTCAGCAGTGTTTCCATATCAGCAATATCTCTTCTTCTCTTTTCACAGTGGAACCAGTAGCCTGAGAAGTTCCACCCTGCACAGCCGGGTCAACATGGGTTCAAAACTGCTTCTGAAATAACACGTCACATGTTTTGGGCACAAACTGTGTGAAGACTATGTCAAATATGTCAAACAGCTACACAGCAAGCTCTAGTCTAGTCCAGGGTTTACACACAAACCAAATAAATGTTTAACCTGCAGGATGATGTGACCATGATGTCGAGGATTACTGTTTCAGCATCACAGAAACTAATACTACTGATAGTCTCTCTGATGGTGATGTAGCACACAGCTTGCTGTTGATTTTGACAACTCCTTTTGATAACATTCAGATTAGACAGATTTTTAAAGGCCAATACCAATATTCGTAAGGACTGGAGAATATTATACAAGTCTTTATTTGTCATATGTACAACAATTACAGTGAAGCAGTTGTTGGCAATGAAATGCTTGTTCTCAAGCTCCCTCTAACAATGTTACTACAAATGTATATAAAAAGAAAAACATGCAAGTAAAAATTTGAAATCCCAGACATAAACATGAAATAGTGCAGAAGTTAAATTAAATATAAAATATAATACTGTGGTAGACAAAAATATATATGTAAACTGTGGTGTGTGCAGGTTTAAACAGGTCGTAGATGTAGTCTGAAGGTAAAGTGTACGTAGTATGAATACAAAGTGTACGGAGTATAAAAGTAAAGTTTACGAAGCATAAAAAGAAAGTGTACGTAGTATAAAAGTAAAGTTTACAAAGTAGAAAAAGAAAGTGTACGTAGTATAAAAGTAAAGTTTATGAGGTATAAAAAGAAAGTGTATTTAGTATAAAAGTAAAGTTTACGAGGTAATAAAGAAAGTGTACGTAGTATAAAAGTAAAGTTTACAAGGTAATAAAGAAAGTGTACATAGCATAAAGGGAAAGTGTAAAAAATATTCTTAGGTTCAGTAATAATATACAAAGTATTCTTCAGTGACCTAAATTGTAGACTTAATATGATATAAACATTATACAAATTGGTTAATAGATGATTGTATTTATAATAGCATCTCCAATATTTCATATAATATTTTAGACTAGAGATAAAACTCCTGTCAAGAAAGGACTGATGATGGATTATCAGCACTGACTGAGAGGTGATAATAAAAAGGGGGCAATGGAAAGGAGCAAGCAAGCCAAATCACTCCCTATTTACTACATAGTGCACTGTCTGAATTCTGAGTGTATGAATGCATCCACTATATACAGTATAGTGCCCTTTACTGTCATGCTTAAAGTCATCAGAGTCATGACCTCAGTCTGACTCTGAGTGAACTGTCCACCTGCTATATACAAGTAACAGACCTTGTATGGAGATCATTTGAGAGCTGCATTTGCAGGGTATGGGGTCATCACACAGGTTGTATGTTGAACTAGGGACATAAACAATGTTTCACTTATATGGCTGCAGTTTTCAGAATGAACATGTAGCCTACTATTATATTATACCCTCTAACCCAGAAAATGTAAATATAATGTAAATCAAATTTACAATTCACAGACACTCAGAGTATCAACGTCTTGTGTATGTTGCATTCTTTTACATTTTGTAACATGTTATCAAATAGCAACAGTGTCATGTAGACAACATTGAATATTGTATATAGAATATAGTTTTGTTATAATAAAAATTTGGCCGTGTAAAGTTAGTTAAGACTTTGTAGACATCAGCTGTTATTTTCTCACTGATTTGGCAGCAAATCACCACGGAAACGTAATAAAGCAGTTTAATAAAGCCCCATTGAACTGACTCAACTACAGTAATATCATGGAGTCAGAGAGAGGGTGTGATTCCATCTCATTCACTTTTCTCTCATATCTCATTTATATCATTAATAAAAACATAGTGAGAATATATACTGATCATACACATAAAAAAAGAAAGAAAGAAGAGAAAGGGGGGAGAAAAAGGCAGACACAGTTGCACTAATATTCTAATGTGTTCACTGGGTTTCAATAGGCCACATTATGCAGCTTAATCCATTGATGTATTCTGTACCTTCACCTGCTGCAGTATGACAATAGCAAGCTTTTCTCCTCTCAGCACAACTCTGCAGCTCACATTGAAAGCTGGCCTTCATGTACCAGTCAATGACGGGTGAAACAGATCTTATTAGATCCGGTGAGAGTGGAAGTCATACTTTAAATGTAGCTTACCGGCCACACTAGGCTGCCCATTGTGTTCTTTTACCTATTATGGAGAACATCAAGATAAATGGCCAGCGGATTCTACACACTTTAAAAGAATGAGTGGTTGAAATTAAACAGTTCTATTACGTATTAATGTAATTCGCGGTGCTTTCATACATGGCATCTTATGCTGAAAAGTCCAGGCAGTCAATTGAAAGAGAGAGTGAACAGATTCACAAAACTGAGCACAAAATTCACGCTTGTATTTGAGGTTTTCTTCTTAAACACACAGAGACAAGAGGGAAAAGGAACATTGTACATTCTTAAAGCAGTCAGACGCTGATGTGTTGCTACCTAGCTACAGGTAATGTCTGTGGGGACTGCCCACTGTTCCGATGGCCCATTATTCCGAAACCCCAATAGTCCGAAAAATGTCCCATTGGACCGAAAGCCCGTTTGTCCGACAGCCCATTATGCCAAAAACAAACAGCTGTTGCTCTGAAGTACACGCTCTCCCTGCAACAAACAGAAGCACATGACTAATTATTATGCAGCATGAAGTCATTGTGTTGGTTGGTTAGGTTTAGACATGAGGAGTGAGATTGGTTAGGGTTAGGGTAAGAATATCAGGGTAAGCTAATTGGAGGCACAGTAGGGTGGGTCATGCCTTCGTCATGGCAGGAAAACAAATATTATTGTGACTTCCAAGATCCAATGACATCATTCTGCATAATAATTAGCCATGTGCTTTTGTTTGTTGCATAGAGAGTGTATATTTTCGGAGAAAATGGCCTAAGAAACAATAGCCATTTGTTTTCAGGATAACGGGCTGTCGCGCAAATGGGCTTTCGGTCCAATGGGACATTGGGAACCGGGATCCACGGTTTATATGGTCAATATAGGTCCAGGTCAGGTCCCGTTCTATTACCGTGGGTCCCGGGTCTTTTTTAACATTATGTGTAATACCTGAGAGGATCCGAGAAGACCAGGACATGAAGTGCAACTGCAAGCAAAGTGCATCTGTGACCACAAGGTGGAACCAAATGACCTGTGTGAGTGAGTGCCCCTGCTCAGGAGGTGAAGGGTCAGAGAGCAGAGGTCAGACTTGGAGAACAACGGGCTTCCCCATAAATGTCATAGAAAAACACACATGCCAAAACGCACACACTCAAAGGCACAGCCGGACATCTGAATCTGAACATCATTCACACCAGCGGCAACGAAAAAGGATACATAAAAAATCATTAAACTTACCAAAGCTGCTCATCATTTCAAGACGGAGTCCATCCTCCTTTCTTTCTCTAAAGTGTTTAGGATTTAAAAACTGTGGAAACGCCGTTCACCTCAGTCAGAGGCCATCCATACCATAATAACATTACTTAAGTCAGACGGCGGCTGGCGGTACCACGGTTTTGTACTCTGTGGCTCACGTAATCGCAGTTTCACAAGTATGTCAGAGAACTACGGTGGCCTTCAGGTCCTGCAAGTCAGCTTTCAATTAATAGACGGGTTCCAGATAGTACATGTCCAGGACTTTCTGGGTTTGGGCACAACCTTTTGGACCTGTGAAGACCTCTAATGTAAAGGCCAGAGGAGAACAGTCAGACAGATGCCAGATGTTCTATTCAGAAGGTGAGTAGGGAAATAAAGTCCTCAGATGGAATCACGCTCTGCTAATTTCCTGCTGGTGTTGAAAAATGTCCAATTTACATTCAACTAAGGTTAAGGGCAACAGTGTAGTATTGATCAATTCATTCTAAAATAGATCAATTATTAGCCTGCAGCAAATCCGTTACATCAGATTACCATTTCTATCTACAATATCAAAGCCATCTTTTTATTTGTACTTTCGCATCTGTAATGATTACAGATGTTTACAAATTTGCACATAAAAAAAAGAAACATGAATTCCTAAAATGGCGACCTGAGAAACCTCCACGGTCAACAGAAACAGTCTATTAATGCTGAGAGCTAATTCATCTGAGGATCAAGGCAGATGAAGCAGATAGGCCTGTGAGTGTGTGTGTGCACATTGAGCCTGAGCCTTAGCCTGAGGGTTTGAGGTGTTTGACTTGTGTTTGACACAGTTATACCCCCTCTCTCTTCCTCTTCCTCTCCTGTCTCTTCTCTTCCTCCTCTTCTTCATCTGTCATCCTCATCGTCAGAGGCTGACAGGGAGCAGGGACAGAGTGAAGGGTAAACTCACCTCACCACACTTTTACACAACGAGCACGATGCAAATCATTCAAAACAATCATTAGAAGTAGAGATGTGCAAAAATGAACAAACAAATCGTTTCGAATGACTCCTTTTAGTGTCCGGTACGTACCGGGTCAACCTGTCGAACGTACCGAGTGCTCATGAATCCCAGACTTTTCCCCCTTGCTGTTATTGTAGGGTAGCCTATACTGCTCACGCTGCTACGGTGGTGCAGACGCTCAAAGGAAGCGGTGTCTGAATGAACGAGCTAGGAACGATTGACTCGGACTCGAGTCGAGACAGGTTAATGTTGCATTCACATACTCTTCAGATGAGCCCTTTTCCAGAGTTGGGAAGTCATTCTTCTGACTTCCCAACTCGTAATGTGGAAACAATGTGGATGTTACAAAGAAGATGTGTTGTATTTTATCACTCAGAGCATGTAAACAACATGTTGATGGCAGCATTTGCGTACAATAAGTAAAAATATGATCAGGAACTCATTTTAGCGATTGTTCCAACACCACAGGAATGCAGCACAAATGCCTTTTGGATCGTTGGTCTGTGACATTTCAGTGTGTGACATGACACACACACACACACACACACACACACACACTTAATGCAATGACAGATCTTTGTTAAGTTTTGCAGGAGACAGATGATAAGAAAGAAAAAGTGTTGAAGTGGAAGATCTGTATGTATGACAGAGTAGAACTGTGTGTGTGTGTGTGTGTATGTGTGTGTGTGTGTGTGTGTGTGTGTGTGTGTGTGTGTGTGTGTGTGTGTGTGTGCTTGTGTCATCATTCACATCATCACACATCAGCTCATCGTTTCTACTACTGCAACCGACTGAAAGACATAGACCTCTCCTCTCCTCTCTGGTCTTCTCCTCTCCTCTTCTTTCTTCTTCTTTTCTAGTTTCCTCTCCTCCCCTCCTCTCCCCTCATCTATCCGTCTCAGTGAAAGGCCGGTGTGAGCACAAAGGCCTGCCGTGGTAGCTAGTTATAGAGCTCCATTGTCACACAGCCTTTCTCTATCTGCTCCATCTTAATAAGAGCAGTCATCATTTAGAGTCTAAGTCGCTTTCAGCCTCCTCGCTTTAATTATGACGTATCGATTGTCTCGTTAAGTCTAGTTTGGCTTAATGAAATCTATTGTTACCTCTAATTCTGCCTTCCATTGTCCCGCCCTGCAGCGCTCGCTGTGTGATGTGGACCTGGGCTCTCTTTGTGCTGTCTAATCTGACTCTGTTTGTGTGTGTCTGTGTGTGTGTGTGTTCTCATGTCTGTTTCTATATGTTTGTGTCTTGGTTTATCTGTTTGTGACTCTAGGTGTGTTCTTTTTCCAGTGTGTGTGTGTGTGTGTCTTTGCGTCGATGGGTCCCCGCTCTAAAAGGCGCTGCTGTCACCGTTTATCTGCTGCTTCCTGATTCCCTTCCATCGACTCTCAGCCAATCAATTCACTAAATGATGCAATTATACGCCCTCCCTCTCCCCCTCCACATTTAAAGTTGAGAGGTTTATTTTGGATCAATCCAGACCACTTTGTGTGCAAATTACACAATTGCATTGCCTTCAGATTCCTTAGGCAGCCCAATTGGAGCGAGCCCTGGGTGTGAATGCCTAATGAGAGACCCTGTCCTTCAAAAAGGCTCTGTCGAACACTGGCAGAGACAATTAGAGAGGCGGCGGCAAAAAAAAAAAGCAGCCACTCCTGTTTCTTTACGGGGCTCCACTCCTCGAGCTTTACACCATATTGGACTCACAGGCAAGTTCCATTCAACAAAATCCATTGGTTTAAATAGTGCTTTAAGTTGAAACCTGGTGTCATTTTGAGCCTGTTCGCACGTCTACACTGAACAAGAGTCCTTAATGTGCTGTAAAGAATCCTTTAGCAAAGGTTTGCATCATCTCTCACAAGGCCACACAGTGCAGACCGTCAACATCTCAAAGGTTGCACTCTCATTGGCCATCAAAGTCAGCACTCGTTTCCATGACAATGTCTACAGATATTTGTGGGATCATTGAACCATGGCATGTTGAGGGTTGAGCCGCGAAGAGGATATGTGTGAGATTGTGCCATGTTAAGACGATCTTCAAAGAGTTAGTACATCACTATTAAATGATTTATTGTCTTGGAAACTTTGCCATCCAACCTCAACTACTTATGTCACGGGCCACAGCCAAGGAGTGGATGATGTGGCAGCAATTGGTGAGGGATGGACGAAACGAAATCTGCCACCTAACTTTGTTTGGACTAGATTCTAAGGCACCATTTGTCATTTCATCGGACAGTGCTTGACCACATAAAAGTATGTAAATGAACCTAAAACACATTGAGGACGGATTGTGATCCAATCCTCCAACGACTATATGAAATGAGAGAGAGGATGTGACGTTTAGTTGTTTGAGTTGGACGGAGCAATCAGATCTCAATGTGGACGCTAAGAGACAGTCGGGTTAAATCACAACTACTGTAGATACAATCTGGATACAAGATACATTTTAATGCCAGGATTAAAGAGGGTCTCTGAGTCTCTGTTGGCCGGATCATTCATCTGATTGCAATCCAGCTTAGTTTTCTCGGCTAAGTGTAGATCACAGTCAGCCCTCCTCCAGTCCAGAAGGAGGTGTTGATGCCAGACTGTTGATGCACTAAGAACATCGGCAGTGAGTAGGTATTTCGATAGATAGATAGATAGATAGATAGATAGATAGATAGATAGATAGATGTACTTTATTGATCCCAAATTGGCAAATTCTTGTGTTACAGCAGCAGGTTATTCAACAATACACAGGAACAGTAAATATACAATATGTATACATATCAAACAATAAACATACATATCAAATAAATATACATATCAATGTATGGCAGGAGTAAAGACTACATATGTGTCCTTTTCAACATCTGGCTAGGATGAATCTCAAACCTCCTCCAGAGGTGCTTTGACCAATCAAATTTCAATCTGTCTTGGATGCATTTACACTTAGCTTTTTTTTAGATCAGATTGCTTTCCAATCCGCCCAAGACGCATGAAGTGACTTGGTGTAAATGTGGTCTAAGGTCTCTGCTTAAGCAGCGTTAGCTCAGTCATTTACCCTAGCTTTGTCACATCATACAGTAACATTCTGTCGTAGATACTCAACAGTGAGCTCATGACTTTTCTCAGTATAATATTATAGGCTCTCCAGATAACAGAGATTTACTTGGCAGTTGTTTGTCACAGGTGGTAAATGGATGGCTTTTATATAACACTTTAAGTATAACACACTCATTGATACACTGGTGGAAGAGGCTATCATACAAGGCGCCACCTGTTCCTCAGGAGCGATAAACATTCACACTCACAGCAATTTGGGTTTCAGTATCTTACCCAAGGACACTTTGATATGTAGACTGCAGGAGACCAGGGATCGAACCACTGACCTTCTGATTAGTAGACGACCGCTCTACCTCCTGAGGTATATGGAATACATGTGTTTAACATTTTTGGTACCCCTAAAATCGCATGTGGCCCCTGCCTGCCCCTTTTAAAATGGTGTAGAACCGCCACCGCAGGTGATGTTGCCAGAGGTAGTTGAAGCTACATGTAGACTGCCACAACCATGTAAATCAACCCAAACATCAACCTAAAAACATATATAAACACACATCTATGAATATTCACTCAATAAATTGTATTATTTATTGTCCTTTATTTAACCAGGTTAGTCCCATTGAGATCAAAGATCTCTTTTACAAGGGAGACCTGGCCAAGATAGCAGCAAGACAGTTTTAGTGAAAGTAACAGACATCACATAAATTAACAACATTAAAACTTGCTCATACAAAACACTTTGCGCACAGACAACCTGGACTGCAGGGATTTCACCAGAGCCTTAAACTCATTCAAGGTAACTAAGTTTTGAAGTTGAAGATCAGATTGTAAATTATTCCAAGCAGTAGGTACCGAAAACCTAAAAGCTTTCTTTCCCAATTCAGTTCGTACTTTGGGAACAACAAATTGAAAAATTGCTAAACTCAGAATGCTTTTGTAGATAAACACATACCAATGACTGAGGCGACGAGCATATAAGGATGACCAATTCACTTTAGAGTAGAGTACACAATGATGAGTCAAAGAACGACAGTTTGTAATGAATCTCAGTGACCCGTGATACACGCTATCCAGCATGCGAAGACAATGAGCAGAAGCATTCATATACAACACATATCCATAGTCAATAACAGGCAAAAAGGTAGATTCCACCTAAATGTCTGTCATGTGCCACCTGCATCAAGAAAAGAGCAGGCTGACCAAAGTGAGAAGAGAAGTTACCGGCTGTGTTCAGTTTTGGTCGTACTGGCGGGATTTATTTTTACGTATAGTGGCATGGGTGAGGAAAACATAGGCCAATGATTAATCAAAATGTACCATTTGATTTATTCACTTCTCTTCGGCCTACCCGCTGACCTGCCAGTATCTCATTATCTCTGACCCAACCCACCTGACCCGTGGCTTCACTGTGCTGCGGATTATGAATCACACAGTGCATCGCTGGTACAAGCACAAAGCCTGTTTCGTCAGCAGCACTGCCTTTCTTGGTCTCCATATCACCTTCCCATGCAACATATTTCAAACGTGCAACATCCTCCCCTCAGCAGGATCTCTAACCTCTGAGCTTCTTCCTCCCCTGTGACTGACACGCAGACTGACAGCTCAGCTGCAGTGCTGCAGCTTTAGAGGAGTCGTTCACCCAAATCCCCGTCTGACCCTGGCCTTTTCGCTCTCTTTCTTCTGCGCTTAGTTCAGGTTCTAACACCAGTCAACTAGAAAACACTCTGATCCCTGGCCATGACTAGTCCCCTGTGTGTGTGTGTGAGCTGGACAAATCTACCAATCTATTCCCCAGCAGCAGTCCTGAGCAGTCAAACATGGCTGGCGGTGCTGGCTGACTGGAGGGATGATGGATGGAGGCTTGGTTAGCTCTGCATCATGTACTGAACATCAAGAGTGCACATATGGCAGGCAGGAACAGGACCGCGGTTACAAAATCACAGGTTAGAACCTGAGAATGAGACGAGAGCACAGCGGTGGCCTCCCAGTAACACACATGGAGCAGAGAAGGTTGTATTGGTTAGCTCCCAGTGGGCAAAGGTATAGACTGGGCTTGTACTGGCCAAATCCCAGTGTGCAGAGGTTTAAGCTGGGGTTTTTCTGGGCAGCTCCCAATAGGCAGCAGTATAGACTGAGGTTGTAGGGGGCAGCTCCCAGTGGACAAGGCTACACACTGGGATTGTGCGGGCTTAATGCTGTACAATGTTGGCATTTCATATCATTCTATTCCATCCTTCACCATTTACAACAGTTTCAATATGTCAGGCTCTTTATCGCTTTAATTTGTTTGACTCATTTGGCTGTATTTATTATTATTTCCTGTATAGACAATGTCAGTTGGAGCTCTTCCAAGGTATGGATGGACATGAAACTGACCTGGAGAAATAATAAGTACAGAAAATATCAGGTTCATTGGTTGATAAGAAAGTTATTAAAAAGTCAAAGGTATAAGCCTGTTTATATACAACTTAAAGTGAGACGATGGCCCTGTTTGCACCTGGCAAGTGGAAATGACCACCAAGACACGTTGTGATCCGATCAAGAAGCATTTAACCACATATTTTTTGATTGGGTCAAACAAACTGTTCATGTCCAATGTGAAACCAACTTATTGTGTGTGAAACTGACTTATTTTAAGTTATGTATTTAAGTTTACTTACATAAAGTACTTGACAGTGCGTTAAAAAGTTAGGCCAAGGTGTCCTGACCAAGCGTCCGTATGTGACGAGTTGGTGAATGAGACCATGTCAATGTAAAGAAATTTCAAAAAATGTAAATTAATAATTGCTTTACTTCTATTTTATGGAAATTTTGCGAGTGGACTATGCATTTACATTTAACTCTGTAAACAGGAAGTATAATGTTGCCATGGATTCAGTGACTTATGCTGTGGGCCACAACTTGAACCTGATTTGTTAGCCTGTATTTGTTTACATGTTGGTAAATTGTCTCCATTAAAGTGTGCTGAATTTGCTGGATTTTTGTTAGATAGCGCGGTCATCAAGCACTACGGGTTTTAAAGTTCCTTAATTGCCTCCATGGAATGTCACAGTCACTGTTCATGTTGAATAAAATAATAATAATAATCAAGAGACTTCTGTTTAGGGCTTTCTTTTGACTACATTCTTCTGTGACTTCATTTGCACCTCTCCTCTCTCATTCTCTCTCCTCAGAGGTACAACAGCTTCCATATACAGCGGAAATGCCCTTGAATGAAGAGAGTGAAGAGGAGGAGAGGAAAAAAAAGTAAAGGTGGGTTAAAAGTAAAGTGTAGATGGGGAAAGAAGAGACAGACGGATGGATGTACTGTACAAAGGAAAAGAAGTGGGAGAGAGAATGGAGGGATGGAGAGAGGAGGAGAAGGAGACAGAGGGGGAAACATGCGGAGCTGGAAGCCAGCTCTGTGTTGGGAGAGGAGGGGGGAGGAGGAGGCCCAGTAAATCAGCCAGCCTCTTGTCAACACCTCCCACCAGCTCCCCCCCAGGGGCTTCTGAAGCCACTGAGCTGAGAATAACAAATGGCCGTCATTGGCCAGGCAAAAAGCTGTGATTATAATTATCACATCCCACACTGACCTTGCATAAACCTTAATCCTTCTCCAATGGAGCATTTAAATAGGCTGCCAACGGCGACAGAGATGAGGAGCGAGGGGAGGGAGGGGAAGGAGGGGAGAGAGGGGAGGGAGGTGATGCGGGAAGGCAGGAGAAGGAGGAATGTGGGGAAGAGTGGAAAGGGAGGCGAGACAAAATGTAAAGACGAGGAAGTGGGAAGGAAAAAGGAGCTGAGAGGGTAAGAAGAAGAGTGAAGCGAGTCACGGAGAGAGGAAGAGGAGGTGAAACCGAGAGAGCAGAAGGAGGAGGAGGAGGAGGAGAAAGAGGGAGGTGAAGCAGGGAGTGCACAACGAGTGTAGTGAGTGTCGTGGTTCAGCAGCACACCTGGAGGTTCAACAGTTCAACACAAGGAGTAATGAAGAGGTGAGAGGAAAGAGCAGGAGTCCAGTCTGAACTATCAACTTTATTAAGGGGAGACACTACAGGTGAAGAGGGTCAAAAATGAATAGATACCACCATGAAACTTCCCCTGTTGATTATTGACATTAAGACAACTATTTTTGTAAGACAAGTTTTCTGAAATGTTAAATATGCAACAGAAATCTGAACATTTGATAAAGCCAGGTTCAAAACTCTTGTTTCATTTTGTTGACACATTAGAGTCAGAGGTTTTTACAGAGGGGATTGATGTCTCTTTTTATCACTCCATAAATCAGAAAATACTGTCGACAACAGCCACAGAAAAATGCCATGTGGTAAAAAACCTTCAGAATATAGAGAGGAATGAAACCGGAAAGTTTGGTGTCTGTATAGTAAGTGCTGCTGAAAGTGGAAATTTCTGGCTTCAGAGTCTGAGAGAAAACCCATGTAGAGTAAACGGCCTTTAAAGATATGAATCGTAAAACTTCATACGTTTTTTAAGACATGATAGAATGAAACTTCCCCAGTTGATTACAATAAGACAATTATTTTTGTATGACATGTTTTCTGAAATGTTGTGTTTAAATATGTGAATGAGGCTTTATCTAATTCCAACTTTTGGTGAATTTAGGAGAAATCTACAGACAGATATAGACACAGTGTAGTAAAATAAACACCTAAATGTCTGTTTGGGATGTTTTCTTTCCACTAGTCTTAAAGAAGACATGTTTTCGAAGCTAAATAGTAGAGAAAAGTGAAACACATACTGCAGTCTCCAGATCTCAACCCAACCGTGGCGGGTGTTGGTGTTGGACTGCGCTCTCCAGCATCATCTAAACAGCAGATGTAGGAATATGTCCAGTAGAGTTGGAGAATCTACAACATGAAGCCCTGCAGCTGGTCTGGAGGAACACCTCACTAACACACTTTGTTTTTTTTTATGATAACCCCGGAAACAAATGGCTGGAAAATTAACTAACAGTTCCCGTAATTTGCCCGTAATTTAAACAGCAAACAATTCATTTGAAAGTGGGAATTTTCTTGAAAAATAAAAATCAACGGGAATATAACTGTATCAACTGCATGTGCTTGGCCTCTAAAATAAGGGATGCGATGTTTGGTGTTTAGTTGGTGGAAACAGGTAATTTCCAAAAAAAAACTTAAAACACTTATTTTTGCAGAAAAATGGTGTCTCACCTGACTAATCTGTTGGAGTCTGCTCCTGTGACTAAACCTGACAACACAAAAAAACAAATTTTTTTCTACAGAAATTTGCTGAATTTCAAAAATGATTTTAGTCTCTTTGAGAAGGAGTGCATGGATCAACTAGTTACTTTCACAAAAAACCTCCAAAGACTTGTCTCCACTGTCACACACCACACCAAGACTATGTGATGAAACTCTCAAAGGGAATTGAAATCAACAACAGCTTGAGCCAAGCTCTTTTGTTGGTTATAAATAGAATAGATATTAAAATGATTTTAGACGGGGCATCCTGTAGCCAGTTTGACTCTGGCCAGGTACCCTCGTTGCACATCTGCCCCCGTCTCTCCCTGCATTCCCTCTTTCTACCTCTTCTATAAAGGCACAATGCCAAACAAATATATTTAAACAAACTGACATGTTTTTTTAAAAAAATTGGACAATCAGAAAATGTTTTAGAATTAGAGAATGGGTGTGACTATTCTTTTTTTCCTCTAATATTATTATATATTTGTTTTTTACACTTCATCCTAAGGCTGATAGTGTAGAGGCAAACAGGAAAGAAGGGCAGAAAGATGCATCTGGTGGCATATAAATATGCAAAACTGTCCCTGGACTTTTGAAGAACTTTAGAAGATCATGTATGAACTCAACCAGCAGAAACATCTGAACGAATTCAGCCTAAAAAGAGATGAAATGTAATGTTGAATAGCAGTGATAACAGAGAGAAGGGGTAGACAGTAGTAGTATAAAGGTGAAACTGACTTGTTTATTATTGTACAGGAGTCAGTACAGCCCAAGAATGATATCAGATTGAACTTTCTTTAGTGATGGACACACTGTACAGCAGGTGAGTGTTACCTCTCCTCAGCACTAGATGGGGTAAAACTGAAGTAGCATCACTGCAGTCACATTACTGTAACTCACTGGACACAGCTCAGCAGTGGCGTGGCTCCAACACACATCTGATTATAATATCCAATCAGTTTTAAGGATTTACTGCTTAAGTTCAAGTTTAATGTCATTGTCAAACATAAAAACAGAATTTGATAACACTTTCTATGTCTATAATGCATTATAAACATAGTTATAATGCATTATAATCTGCTTATAAGCACTCATAAATATTCACAATGCTTTATAACGATAATCACAACACGTTATAAAATATTTTTTAATGACTTAAAAGGTCAAGTATCATAATATTTCCTATTTTCTGGTACAAGAATAATAGTGTATTATAATTCCCATGGTTGTACTACATTATAATATTTTTATAATGAATTATAATCATTACATCTATGCAAAAACACACAAAATAAGTTAAATAAAATAAATTGTATTTTAAGCAAGCAATAACCACCATACATGAAATATATGCATATTGGCCAACTTAAAAGATAAAAAAAAAAGAAAATCCAAATGATGTGGCTATTCTGTGGCTTTATATATATACATATATATAAGATTATATAAGATTGAAGGAAAACATCTACAGTAGAGCCACCATGTGTTCTCTGTCTGTCCGTCTGTCTGTCTGTCTGTCTGTTTGGGTGGGTGGGTGTGTGTGAGAGAGGGTGAACCTCAGGGAGGTCAGAGGTCAAGTGGTTTGACCCTAAGGTCAATTGAGTGGCGCTGCCCTCACTCCTATAACATTTTACACACTCGCACAAGCACACAGAGACACACATCACCTTAATAGGATATGAAGAGCTGAAAATGTGTTTAAAATACTGCTGGGCTCTGATCGCTGTGCTGCTTTCCTCCCTGCTCTCTGTGTGTCATCTTTTCTTCACTATTTATTTTCGCAGCATTAACAATCACAATATTTGGTAACAATTTATTTTAACCCCGTCCCCTTTTATAAACACTTACTGTAATACGTGCTTTATAACACACTATAATGTCGTTGGAGGTAGATATATGGTCATTTCTAAGTGTTTGTTTTCACGTATTTGTCAACAGCATCCATAACTCGTGCATAAACAAATAATGAATGATTGACAAAATAATATAACACGTAGTTGTAATCATATAATCATATAATATTAGCAGTATTTATTGAGTTAATTAATTAATTAACTACTTATTCTAATTTTATTTATTAATGAAATATGTATTTATAAATAAATACGTTTCCCCTCTCCATGTCAACTGAGCACCTGCTGATGAAGGCCATGAGATGTGTCTGAAAGCACCAGAAGAAATCTGGTGAGTGCACATTGAGTTAAGATTTTTTTTTTGTCAAGCATTATTTCCAACATCAGGAATTAACCTTCAATCTTAACATGTGTATAGACGGTTAATAAATGTTTTATATCACACACAGATCATTAAATAGGATGACAGCTACGTGTTATCGTTAAACAGCCACTCCACGACGAGAGGAAACAGTATCATCATGTGAGCTTTGTCAGGTCTGATGTCATCAGTTTTCTTGGCACAGGCTTGAGACTTAACAAACTGGAGGTGTGGAGTCTTAAAAAAGTGGACAGTGTCTTATGACAGACATTATTGAGTTGCATCATGGGAGGTGTAGGATCCAGTTTTTCTCTATTTTGTTTTCCACTGCAGACAGTACCCCCTCAGTGTAGGCGGGATTCTCAGCTGATCACCGTAGCGACGCCGCGTGAAACTGCAATGACATCATCTTCAACGCCACACTCGCTGAATCATTTCTTGCGCCGTAGTGGACGCCGTAGTGGACGTCGTAGTGTACGGACAGGTTTACGGGCAGCGCTAGCCTTAGCTTCTAACAGTACACCATAGCTAAACAAGATTTCACCGGTCCGCACAGGATGCAAACGTACTCAAATGAAATTCAAATGTCCTTTCATATTATTAAGTAAAGTATTTTTAATGCTTTCCTTCGTTTCCCCACGGCAGCACGCCCATGTAGGCACAGGCCCGTGCTTTCCAGCCTTTTTCCCCCCGAGTCACAACGCTATGACGCGCACGACAGCACAACAACGTGATTGGTCAGTTGCAATGATGATCCTGGAGTAACATTAACGATGATGTTGTAGGAACAACACCAACACCGCAATATCAGATCGTGCGTAGGGACGGTATGGTGGACGGTGTAGTGGACGGACGGCAGAGAGTACGTCGTTGTTTTGCAGGCTGCCCTTTTTTTAAATTTGGGTGGAGAATAAAAAAATTGTGGTTGCTATTAACGGTAGCTTGGCTATTTAAAAATGTCGGGTTTGTGCAGGATGTCCCACGTTGATTCTCTCTGACCAATCAGTGGTCTGTAGTGTTTCAACTCCACCTTCTATTGGCTCAGCTCACTTGGGTCCTCGACTGAGGACCAGAACAGGTACCAATCACAACTTTTAACCGACGCTGGGTCTACGCTGTCGTATACGACAGAAAAGTACTCTTCAAGTAACCTTCAGTATTTCTAATGATTTTTCTTTGTTTTACAGTGATGATGAAGAGCATCTACCCGTGTACACTGCAGGCAGAGCAGTGCAGGTCAATCAGACTAACCCCTGGAAGTGTGAGGAGCATGATGTGGCTCTCTGTCTCACTGCTGACAGGAACTGCTGTGAGGCATCACACAGCTAACTTTTTGTAGAAAAACGGACAGAAGAACGCCAGGACTTCTCTGTAAAAAAATGAAATATGTTTTGATGTGGGGCTGCACGGTGGTGTAGTGGTTAGCACTGGCGCCTCACAGCTAGAGGGTTTCAGGTTCGAATCCGGCTTGGGGCCCTTCTGTGTGGAGTTTGCATGTTCTCCCCGTGTTAGCGTGGGTTTTCTCCGGGTACTCCGGTTTCCTCCCACAGTCCAAAGACATGCATGTTAGGTTAATTGTTGACTCTAAATTGCCCATAGGTGTGAATGTGAGCGTGAATGGT